>JAVJIF010024835.1:0-67526 GCA_038442645.1 Agave tequilana | reverse complement strand
GGGTAAGATCTAGTTGTGGTGATGGGCAAGGAGGGGATCTGGCTGTGCTGCGCACAGGAGGAAGGAGGCGGCAGTGAGATGGAGGAGAATTAGGTATAAGGTTAATTTTTAGGATTATATAGGAAGTTTAAGGTAGTGGGTTTTGGATTTCGGGTATAAGATTTTTGGTCCAAATGGATAAATGGATAATGGGATATGGAAATGGTTTGAATTTAGGCTAATGGGTTGAGAGAATAGGAATAATAAGAAGGAATAATATACTACTAAAAACAAATAATAATAATTAATAGTAGCAATAATAAATAATTGTAATAATAATAATCTTAAGGAAGCAACCAGTACTAATAATAACTATTAATAATAATAATAGTAATTAACAATTATATTAATAATCATAATGGTAGCAATCACAATAATAATAATCAACATAAATAATAATACTAATATTAATTAACAACAACAACAATAATAATAATAGAAATAATAATTAATGATTACTACTACCACTAATACTTATACTAATATTAAAATAAATAAATAAAATAATCGTAACACTAATAATAATAATCTTAATAATTAACCATACAATAATAATAATAAATAATAATATTTGTAACACTATAATAATTAATAAATACTAACAATATTTAATAATAATACTAATAGTAATAAGTAATTAAAAATATTGATAAGAAATAATGGCAATAGTATATAAAGCCAAAGTGTCATTTACTATCAAAAAATAAATTTCCATATTTAATAATAATAATAATCACAAGAAAGAAAATAATAAATCAAGTTGATTAAATAATTAATCAGTAAATCAAAATAAATACTTTAGTAAATAAAAATATAGTATTTCTAATTTGGGATCTTACAGTAACCACCTTTCCAAAATCATCATCATATCTTCTTTTCCCAAGCAACCAACAGAAAAATTAATAGACTGAAAAAATAAGATGAAAATCTAAGAAGAGCTTGAGCGGCGACTTAAAAAAATAAAAGACTCACGAGCATCGAAATTTTCAAATTCAAGATCCTTACTCTACCTTCGAAGTCCCACCACAACAAGAATAACCTATGGACTTAGACAAAAGTATAAAAAATCTGATTCAAGCAAGAAATTATTTTACCCAATCTATCAATAGGCTAGAAGCACAAATGAATCGTTTGACCAACATAGTGAGAGATAGGGATGAGAAAACTCTATCTGACACATTTTCAACCATTCGTAATTGCCATAGCCATATTGATAGGAACGAAGAATCATAGTGTCTTGAAGATTTTGACTAAGATTCAATTTCATCACACCAATTTAAACCTGACCAATCACAGCCCGGACCAATTGGCAAGTTTTTAATTTCAATGAGATTGAACTTGATCTTAAAGGTGAACTCGATCACCAACTTTGTGATTTAGTTTAAAACTTTGAATCTATGTGGACTTCGGCGTCCTTACCCAATTTGGACTCAATTCCGAGCCAACATTAATTCTTGTACCATATATTATAGAATTGAATCACCTATTGTGGATGGTCATATTCCATATATGATGAATCATAAATGTAAACTTACGTTCTTTGATTTGGAACCCGCTCTTGAACTATACCCGAATCTTGAACCTAAACTGAATTTTCAAGAGTTAATATTATTTCAAGAAGATTTAGGTATACATACACATCAAGAGTAAGTTGAATTATATGTAAGGATGAAAGTGATAAGGAACAACTTTTATTTCAAGAAAAACTTGAGGATGAATTTAATAAATATCAGGAGAATTTTGTTGAGAGGCCAAAGATTTCATTTAATCAGGTTGAGCACGAAACTTATTTTCTCGAGTCAGTGCTGGTTCCCAAACCTATATTCTTGAGCCCAAATAAATCAATTCAAGAAATTACATTCTATTATTGGACCGAGGTGTAGACAATTATGACTTTGAGATGATTTTCCAAACTTGATCATATAACAAAGATAATTTGTGTGTTAGGATTTTTCATCATCCAATTCATATTGGGAGTTGTAACATTGTACATAAGAAAGAGGCCAATAAAGGTGAGTTCCTTGATGATCCACAAGATTCAGATTGGACAGCAACGCCTGGCCTAATCTGACCACCACCGGAACCAGCACCTAGAGGTAACATTTTGCCTTCCCTTTTGTCTTTTTCTTACATTCATGCATTTCATTCATACATTAAGGACAATGCATGATATAGGAGTGGGGGAGGGTATACTAACATAGGTAGGTTTACTAACAAATTTTTTTTCTATTTATAAAAATAAATTTGAAAAAGAAAATAATATTTTGATTATTTTTGCAAGTAATTAAGTTAAATTTAAGGAATATGAGAATCATAATTATAATTTCTTAATACTTGATCAAAATAAGATTATTTGTTTGATTTTTAGGTTTAGAAAGAAAAATTGGAAAAGTAATTTAGTCCCTAATTATACCTTGATGAAATATGCATACCTTAGACGCTTATACGCTTAGGATTCAAAACAGAAGACTTTTGTGCCTTAGAAAATATATATATATATATATATATATATATATATATATATATATATGAAAAATAAAAAATTTAATTATTTATTAGCTATGTGCTTTGACCTAGAAAGCCTTGGTGTTTACATAATTGGTAATTAGCTAAGATTGAGAAAATAAAGAAAAAAATATATGAGTATAATACATCTAACAATCAATTAGTTTGGTATGAGGGCCTCAATAAGCTTTAATACTTACATAAAAGAAAATTAGATGAGTTGTACATATTAAAAAAAAAGAAGTGCTTAAAGAGTAAAAAAGTGGTAATACTTCGAACTTCTTCCTAAAAAACGAGAATTTTTTTATATATATTAATATATAAGACATAAGAGTTGAAGTTGAAAAATCTGAGTCTCCATGATCACAAAAGGTGCATATGACTTTGGTAAAATAATAGACTAAGTGAGAAATTTAGTTCTAATCATAACCTAGATTGATAATAAATACTGCATAGAGACTAAGTATGGAATGAATAATTATATAACCATGAGACTTATAAATTACTTGGTTTTTACAAAAACATTTCAAATATTTTCTCAATTTCAAAAATAAATTTTGAAAATACTAACACTTTATTTTTCTTACTTTATAAATTTTGTGGGTGTAATTCACTGAAAACCCTCACGAGACAAAACTCATCCCTTAGAGAAAACCTAGAGGTTTAATGTCTTATTGCACGTGATAAGTGCAACCGTGATTCTTATGAAAGTGAGTTAGGTTAGTTTAGTTTTTCTTTTTTTAGTTTTACTCGAGGACGATCAAAAGATAGGTGGGGGGTGTGATAGCATCTCAATTTTGTATTATTATCATTATATTTGCATATTCATCCTTGATTATTCTTTATTTAACATTGCTATTTAAACCCTTGTTGATTATGGTATGTAGTTACTTAAATGAGAAGATAAGGATACAAGAATCTTCTATTTTATCCTAAATTCTATCTAAATTTTGGTTTCAATTTAAATCAATTTGAAATCAAGAGGAGGAAAGAATAAATCATCTTCTTCACAATTCAAAATCAAACTCAAAAGATATATTTTAAAAAGATGGATGGGATAAAGCTAATCTTAATGGAGAAAAAGAGGATAATTCAAATTAAATGGAGTTCAAAATCAATTCAGACTGGACATCTCTTAGCATTTTGATCATAACTTTCATTACATATATTCAAATCTGATGATTCAAGATGCTACAGAAAGAGAAATTAAGGAGCTACAATTTGTATATTGATCATTATTTTCAATTCAGCCATCTGTTAAGTCATTCAGCAATCAACATGCTGACTTGCTGTAGAATTGAATTCCCGTATTGAATTAAGTTTGAGTTAAACCTTTTAATTGTATCCTATTGTGATTAGCTCTGAGGTCTATTTAAAGAGATGAAATCTCTCATAATCAAGCATTTCCACAATAGAGATCATAACTTAGGATTTTTCTTTAGTTTCTCTTCTAAATTTCTTTTGTAATTTTTAGGATTTAGTTCTAGTTTAAGTTTGATAAAGAAGGAACGAGCGATTGTACTTTGATGGTGACAGTTCAATAAACAAGGTTCTTTTTGTTTTCTTTTCAATTTTTTGATTAATATTTATTTGCTTTTTTTATGCTTTCATTTGCAGGCTTTCTTAATTTAGTTTTCAAGCATGTGTAGTTAGATCTTTTCTCATAACTTACTAAAACATCACCACCATTACATCTAGCATTTAGTAGATAACCAGATTAGATCATATGCATGCCTATTTAACTCTTTGTTCTTGAAGACATATGAGGATAAACAACTAGGTCAAATATTTGCTAATACATTTTAATTTTTTTCTTAATCTATACTTGATGCAGACCTTGATATTTTAATGTTAAACTTTAATCAGTATTATTTCAAATAGCCTTAAGATTTGCTAAGCACTTTCTAATATTTTTTCTTACTTTGTACTTGATGGACAATGTTGATATTGTAATGTTAAAACTTGGTTGGTGTTATTTCAATCATAACCTAGTTTCTATCTTATGTATCTTTCTTGATTTTGAGGTAGAATTTCATTTTAGGATTTGAAGTGAAGTCATTATTTTTTGGGCATTAGCACGTTATGGCGGTGATTATTAGTAAGCTGTGAACCTTTCTTTAGATTAATTCTTTCTCCACATACAATTCATCCCTTCTTTTCTAAGTTTGTTAAACAGAGAAGATAATAAGAAGACAATAGCACTGTAAAACTTTCATCACATCTCTCTCTGGGGTTTGACCATTTTAGCCATTGCTACTGCAGATATATTATGGAAGACAAAGACATGCATCCATCCAGATAGCATCCTTCTAATCTTTGACTATATATCTGTTTTTCCCGCAATCAAAAAGCTTAGCTTATGGATTCATGCGATTAGTACGTCGAGGGGATAATCCAAACAATTAAACCTTATGTCTCACGTTACAATTGCTCGAGCTGATACAACCTGAGTTGCCCGCAGACAAATCAAGCATACTCAAACTTTTAAATCATACCAGAGGTCCTCGCTGTCTGGAGATTCTTCACGTGAAGACTATTTGATGTATGACCATACGAAATTGATACGTCGAAAGGATAATCCAAAAAAAAAAACTTTCATAAATATACCTGATCCTGCGCATAGTCTGAAAATCACCTAAGTGGGTGAATAGGTGACAAAGCTAATCAAACAAGGAATGCAACAATTTAGGCAAATTACCCAAATGATTAACTCAAAAAGAAGTGAAGCCTGATTCTCAATTAAGAACCCTAAAACTTCTCCTCTTAATTCCTCTACATAAAAGTTGAGGTACGCAATTGCCATCTTGCTTATATGAGCAAAAGTCTATAATCCAACAAAACAATAGATATAGAGATATGGAGCAATAAACACGATATGATTGCAAGAATGTAAAGAGTAAGTATAAACACAAATAGAACAATTGGTTACATATCAATTTTTTATATTTATTATCACATTTTTATATTTATATTTTATTAAAGTCTGCTATTTAACCCTCTTTTTTATTATGAGTGCGCATATACTTATTTAGGTAGAAGAAGGAAAAAATCCCTAAAAAGCCCATAGAAATTCAAATTTTAAAGCAATCCTAATTAAATTCAAATTTTTAAATCAATTTAGACTCGGATTCAGAGTGAACACCTTTTAATATTTTGATCATAACTTTTGCTATAAAAATTCAAATCCAATAATTCAAGATGATACAGAAAAGGAATTAATGAAATACAATTCTTATGTTGATCATTGTTCCTAATTCAGCCATCTGATGAGTCATATTTAGTAATCAATAGGCTAGATAGTTGTAGTTCAATTCAAAATTGAATTCTCATATGAAATTGGAGTTGAATTAAAAGTCCTAATGTGTATCTTATTGTAATTGGCTCTGAGGCCTATTTAGAGAGCTGAAATATCTCATAATTGATCAACTCCATCAGATATCAATAATTGAGATTTTTCTTTAGTTGCTTTTTCTTCAAATTTTACTTTTAGTTTTCTACATTTTAGATCAAGAATTATTTTTAAGAAGAAGGAGATTTTGTAACTTCATGTGACAGATTCAATACAAGATTTCTCAGCTTATCTTCTCAATCTATGTAAACACCCGTTCTTAGAATACGTACTTAGATATGTTTCTGGTTTTCTGATCATATTCTTTTGATTTTTTTGTATTTATTTGTTTTATTATTATTTATATCATCATTGGTATTTGATCTAGATTCTTGATTTTAGAATTAACCCGAGTCTGAACCGGGGACCCGATCCCAATGTATTGATCAATTTGACCTTTCTAATAATTAGATTTGACTGATTTTATTTTCAAACACTATTTTCTAATATTTTAGATTTTTTATGATATTCTAGAATATTCCTGAATTAAATTATAAAATCTTCAAAGTCTGTATCGACTGGTGCAGCCAATCGATTCTTGAATTTATAATTTACAAACGAAGTTAAATTTCTAAAGCTGCTTTCATATTAAATTGCATTTTCTACCTAAACGCATTTTTGGAGATTTTTCTGACTTTATCAAAATTTTGCCGGATTTGGTGTTGGCCGGTGTCGCTTGTAGATTTTAGGATTTTTAATTTAAAAGTTGGATTGAATCTCTAAAATTTGATTTCATCATGTGTCTTAATATAATATTTACTATTTTAATAAATTTTTTGGGATCATTCCGAGTTACTATCATTTTCGGGCTTTTCCAAATTTTCGGTGTTTTCACAGATTCCGAAATTTTATCCAGATGTTTCTATATTTTTGAACTTTCTCCTCCACTAATTCTTTTCCTTTCTTTTTCTATTTCTTTTCTTCCCTTTCTCTTTCGGCAGAGTATTCTCAGCCTCACAACAAATATCCCAACTACTATTTCTCTCTTTTCATTTATAACAGATACCCAGCTCGTACCAGAGTGGACCTCAGTCTCGCATTTGGGATCAACCCAGCTAGATGCTGGTTTGATCAAGACAGACACGGGTCTGTATTGCATGGGATGCAGGTCTCATTACACCAAATCCCACTTCCTTGTGTGTGTGTGTGTGTGTATTCATATACCCCTCTCTCTCTCCCCTCTTCGTTTCATCACTTTCCCTTCTTCTTCTTCAAAGAACTAGTAAGAACAACAACAGCCACCCATGCCACTCCCCAAACTGGTGAGATTTGGTGAACTTCACCTCCTCCGACCACCACCTACTATCCTCATTCTCTAACACCACCATGACCACCACTAACCCCGGCAATCTCTCTTCCTTGGCGAACTCCACCAGTCCCTCACCTCCTCGCTTTTCGAAATAATGCTTCGCCAACCCCCATTTCCACCCGACAACTAGGGTTGCACCACTATTATTTGCTTGAGCATGGCCGCCGGCCCCCTGACCGCCAGCCATCCTTGGGCGTCGGCGTAGCCGCATGGCCGGCCCCAGGCCAGCCGACTATTTCCTTATTCCTTCCTCCTCCTTTTTTTTCTTCCTTTCTTTCTTTCCTTCTTTCTCTGTTCCTGCACTCTCTTTCTCTCTCTTTCTGCCTATCTTCATTCCCTCTCTCTCTATCTCACTCTCTCTCATTCTCTCTCTCTCAATCCCCCTCTCTCATGTTCCTTCTTTCTCACAATCTTGCTTACTCTCCCTCTATTTCTCTATCAATTTCTTATGTACTCTCTCTCCCTCTCTTTCTCTCTCTATTAGACTTGGAGCTCACCCCCGCATCCAGGCACTTTCATAAAGTGATGCTCACATTCTAGTCTCAATGCAACGCGGAGCTCATGCCCGTGTTCGCGTTCTTCTCGTGTCCAGGCTAGATGCGGATTTCGATGTAAGTACACCTAGAGGGGGGTGAATAGGTATCTCTAGGTGTGAATAGGTATATGGCTAATCTAATGACAAATAATGCGGAATTAAAAACAAATTGCAACACACTTAGTGTAACCAAAGAGTGTAGCCGAATTCCGGGGAAGGGCTCTGAACTATCTCCTCTAAATTCTTCTAAATAAGAGTTGAGGTGTTATATGAAGCTCTCTTGGTTCAATACAAGTGAGGCACACAAACAAACAAAGCATAGAAGATATGAACAATATGATGTAATGCAAGGTAAATAAGAGAGGGAGTTTAGAGATAGTGGATCAATCGCAAACGCTGAGATATGTTCGAGGTTCGAGCACCCAGCTCTATGTCCCCTCCTTCACAAAGAAGGATTTCCACTATATCGTCCACACAGGACTTCCACACAGGGAACCTCTACTGAGGATTTGGGTAATACAAATTAGGAGTACACAACTCCTCTCTCTAACAAACACAACCTCCACACAAGAGGCAAGGCATAACAACTCTCACCTCTACACTTAGAGGGATGGGCACTTAGCCAACACAATCACCTCTCACTAGAGGGACAAGGCACAAAGCCGAACAACAATCTCAATCACCTCTACACTTAGAAGGATAGGCACGTAGCCAAACAACAATCATCTCACACTAGAGGGATACCAACCAATCTAAAACACAACCTCTACAATCACCTTTACACAGGAGGGATAACACAAATACAAGGAAGGTTACAACTCTTGGTGGTCTCACTAAACCACAAACCAATTTCCTCACAAAACAAGATCCTAATAGATAGGATAGATAGATAGCTCAAGTGTGAGAAAATAAAGAGTTTGAAAATCAAAACACAAAAAAAAAACTCTTGAGAAAAATTCTAGATTGAAATGTAGATCAAAACAACTCCCAAAGACTTCTCCTTTTCTTAATTTTTCCAACCCTATAAAAATAAATAAAGATGAATCTTTTTAACCCAAAAACTATTGATAAAAAATACTTAAAAGATAGAAAATTTCTCTTCTCAAATCTTAGTGAAATCAGCTCAAGAGGGGGTCTATTTATAACCCCTCAAAAAATTGCCCGTTAGCAGCCAGGAAAGGGCAGAAATGCCCTTCCGGTTGACTGCCCAATGGTCATTTTCATGACTGTTGTGCCACCCTAGAGTGGGGTGCGTTCAGTTAGTCGACCGCCTGGTCGACCGGCCGAAGAGGCTAGCCATGTGCACATCCTTGTGCACATCAGTCGACCGTGCCGGTCGACTGGCTCTTGGTCTGGTCGACCGCTAGAGCAATCTGGCTGGGATTAAAGGATTTAAAAACTTGTCTTTTATCTTCAATTAAATCCCATAAAATCACATAAATTCTAAAAAAATAAGTTCTTATAAGATCTTTGAAATACAAATATGTGTGACTAAAATTCAACAGATATTATAAACTATTTGAACCATTTTTGTGATATTGAAATTTGCCTTAAACACAAAAGACGTATTTTCTAAAAGCCAAACTTTGAAATGGAAATCCGATTTTTTCCAAAACTCATGTAAATACAAAAACATGATATTAAAATAACTTTGAAGCATATTGTATATGGATAGAATCCAATATACATGTAAAGATATCATCTATGTTTTTGACATGAAATCCAAACCGGTTAAACCGAAAATCAAAAATAAATAAACTGAAAACTTGTGTGTGTGTGTGAACTTGAGCATAACAACACTATCTAATCTTTACACAAGATCTAAACATGCTAAACTAAATACAAACTGAAGTCTTCTTGTCTCCAAGCCGACTCGATCCAAACGCGATCCAATGAGCTTGACTCCAACCGAGTGCTAGATGCGATCTTGACGCTCGAGCTCTTGAATCACCATGTGTAGGCTCCAAAACCCTTTGTTGAATCTAAATACCTACTAATATCTTGATCAAATATTTGAAACTAATTATCAGAAGATTATTAGAAAACTATAACTACATGAGTTAATCATCATCAAAACTAGAGTGAAGGGCCTATGGGCTAACACTCGACCCCCGCGTCTTTGTCATTTGCATAACGCGACACCCACGTCTGCGGCCCCCACATTTTCATTCTCTCTCCTTCTGGATCCTTCTCTCTATTCTTATTATTATATTATATTTAATATAATTGAACGCGTTCATGCGTTGGTTACATGGAGTTCTGAAGTTCAGGATTTTCACAGTATTTTCATATTTAGGCGAGTGTCATCACCTCTTTTTTAGATATCCCGCTTAGACGGGCATTTTACTGTATTTTCTGAGACTTTGTATTGTATCTCCGAACATGTGTATCCGAACATATGTATTGGGACCGGTATGTTGTTTGATACTAACGTTTGTACTAGTGTTCTTGCCTTCGGGCCCAGCCTCCGGGCTTAACTGCTCTGCAGTTCCACTACAGCCTTCGGGCTTAACCTTTTAAAGGATTATTAAAGTCCTTTGGACTTTCTCGCTATGCCTGAAAAGACAACTTAGTACTCAGTATTTTACCACTAAACATGTTTAGGCAGGACTCTGCTGGATTTTAGACCCGCATCTTAAGCCGAGTCGTCTCTGAGTTCCATCGAGTGCTTAGTGATTAAACTCTGTTCGCTGATCTTGTCTCAACTTATTTAGCTTCGCTTGCATGTTTGCTTGCCTACTTACTCACTTGCCTACTGGTCACTTGATTAACTCTTTTATCTGACGATTGTAAAGAGTTTGAAACCTTTACTTGAACAGTTTTCCAAAATCATCTTGCTTTTCAGTATTTGTACCGATCTCTTGTATCGGTACTGTTTTCCTGTATTCTTACCGATATCCAGTATCGGTACCACTTTCTTGTATTTGTATCGATCCTCTGTATCGGTACCATTTTCCTAAATTATAACATATGTTAATGACATCTACTGTGCTTATTACTTGATATGCTATCACATGCCTGTGATCACCTGACTCTTGCATCCTATCACCTGACACTTGTTTGATATCACTTATCTCCTGCCATCTGATACATGACTGTTTCCTGTGATTATCACATTTACGAGAATCTTGTCTTGATATCCTGTATTATATACAGTGACATGTCGTTATAGTACTTATATACTCCTGTAACTCCTGAACTTGTCCTGCTCTTGCCATTCCCGTAAATTGATAATTACATAATAAATTATAAAAAAAGAATAACCTACATCGAGCAAGAGGAAACTAACGGACTTCAAGTTGCGAATGTATTTGTAGTGGTATTAGGTTTGTTGTTTAACTCAAACTCTCTGATTAACCTAATGACTTCCAGGTATCCGAGGGGAGCGCTGACTCCCCACCTTCTGTTACATTTCTGAATGAGCATAATATAAGACTTACCTTCCTATTTGCTTAGCGGCAGGTTCAGGGTCAGCTCTGGAACATCCTGGGCTGTCGTCCCGGGTATGTACGGGACCCACTGTAAACATAACCCATTGTCTCATCATCAGCTTTCAATAACAATATCGATTTACTCATATATGGATGTATGTGTACCAGCAACACATACTTAGATATATGGGTAGGACAAGTAATAATAATAAGATACTAATTAACAATTCATTGTGTTTTACAATTCGGATTGTATATATTCATATTACGATAACGTGAGATATACGGTATATAGATGAGGGTTTTCTTGTTTGGATTATTCTTTCAACGTACTTACTTTATGAACCCATAATGGGTTGTACTTCTGGTTTTGCCTATTTACTTTCATCAGGTTTTAATTCAGAATTTTGGTTTAATTATTATTATTATTTATATATTTCTGGTTTTACCACCCATGTACTACTTCACTTATATTACTGTGCCTAACCTCTTGACTTGCTTATTCTTAATTTATTCAGATACTTAGTTACCGTATAATCTCCTGATAATTCATACTGCTCTCTTAGCTGCTATTGTGGACAGCTCAGCTTGTGCGTACTCAGTCGATGGAGACATGAGGTATATGGTATATAGATGAGGTTTCCTTGTTTGGATTATCCCCTTGAGGCATCAATCTCATGAATCTATCTGCTGGGCCTGCACAACTAGTTTTGTCTCTACTATACATCTCATTACTTAATGCCACTATCATGTTCATGTGTGCTTGTGCTCATGACACGATTTTGATTGCAAGTATATGCAGTGAGAAATACCGTCTAGCTTTGGGCTAACGGGTTGGTCTACGAGGAGGAATGCGATGAAAGCTTTTTGATGTATTATTTAGAAAAGCAAAGAATGACTTCGGTGTTTTTTTTATGTTGAAAAGAGAATGGAGAGTAAGGAAGTGATTTAAAGAAAAATTGAAAACTTAAAGAAGGCTTTAGAAAAGATGATCTTTCACAAGGCTTGAGAGTAGTTGGTTGTTTGTTTTAATATATGAAAAAGATCTGAGCTCACTATCTTATTACTCAACGATGTATTCCTCTCTTGAAAATCTTAGTGCCACATCTTGATTATAGGCAAAAACTTAAGCTTGAATTTCAAAAGTCTTAAGTAAAGCAAATAAGATTGTTTGAAAAAGTTAACCTTTTTTTTTTTAAAGAATTCATCTTGAACTAAATGTTAAATCATCAAGTTGTCTTTCAAGTATGAAATAAAAACAAGTTCAAGTGATGTTTAAAAATAAAAGTTTTAGAAATCCAAACCCATCCTCATGTGCCTTCAAGAACACTTTCAAAGAAGCAAGGCTTAGTTTAAGGCATTCATAAGATTCCGTGGGTTCTTTACATCAAAATCATTCAAAACAAGATGGATCAAAGAGAGATGATAGTGACCCAGAAAAACAAGTTTAACTACTCATAATTAAAGTAAAACAAGACATGTAAATGAAATGGAACATATCTGTGAATTGGAGAAGAAGAGAAGTCTTGATCCTTTATTGATGTCGCTTCAACTTCAGATTACAATCACGATTTTCCTATCTCTCACTTGTATCTGGACAGAACTATAACTTAAAAATGGAGATACAACTTCTCATTAGCTATCTAAGAAAGAACCTAAACCCTAAAAATAAAGAGAAAAGCTTAAACTAGTTTCGGTCCCTCCTTCTCTGTAAAATGCAGTATTTATAGGAAAAACCAAACGAGGGAGAGCGTACGAAGATAGGGGAAGCAAATGCTCCCCCAACCAACTCAACAAAGTCACAAAAATGCGACTTTGGCTACGTTTCTGTGGCCTAGGTATGGCCAGGTGGCCACACCCGGGGGGTGCTGCTCCCTGGTTTAGCGATACACTTTTATCTCTTGTTGAATTTTCTGCTTTAGCTCCTAGATTTGACAAAACCTCTTTGATCTTTGGCTTTAATCAATTGATTTGTGAAGATTTATTTTAACTGATTTTTAACTAATTTTTTTTTCTCTGATTTGCTCTGATTTGCCTGATCTTTTGAATTGAATTAATTCTGAATTAAATCAGAATTTTGATGGGCTTTTGGGCTCGTTTCTCTCCCTCTCCTTTAGCAATGGGCCAGCATTTTATAAAGAAGAATATAAGAATAAATACATTATTTATTAGGTAATAATTATGGAAATGTGATATTATGTATGCAATATATGTAACCAATCACACCTTCGCACTTATCTTTTGCACGCCCTCGAGCAAAACATAAAAACTAATCCTAAGAAATTATTTTGACCATTTTTGTAGGTCACTCGATTGCACTGAGCATGTGCAATAAGCAGTTAAGCCTCTAGGTTACCCCTAGAGGATGAGTTTGTCTCATGACGATTTTCAGTGGATTGCACCCACAAAATCCATAACGAAAGAGAAAAGTTTTAGTATTTTTGAAAAGTATTTTGAAAAGAAAGAAAAATATTCGAAGTATTATTGTAAGAATTTAAGTAACCTATAAGTCATAGGAGAATCGAGTTTTTATTTCTAAACTTTGTCTCTATTCAAAAACGTGTTATCAATCAAAAGTAAGGAGTCAATTGTATTTCTCATCTAGTTTATTACTTTACCCTAAGTCATATGCACCTTTGTGACCGTGAAATTTTGACTAAGAGTTCTTTAACTTTAACTCTTATGCCTCATTTGTTTTTATTTTTAGTGGTATTATTCCTTAATTCCATTAGGCTTTCTAATCTGCCCATATAACGAGCCTTTAGTCGGTGACACCCAAACCGGACAGTCTTAGGGCATCAGGAGAGAAAATACCACTAAGGACATAAGCACTCGAGCAAATAAGGTCACAAAACTAAGGATTTTTATTTATAAAATGCACCCTTTTAGGCGTGAATACTATGCTTTATGAGCCACAAATACCCAGCTTAATCAGAGGATTTTTGACAGATTATATATATAGTTATATATATATATACACAACATATACACATATACATATAGAAAACACACACACAACACAGATATATATATATATATATATATATATATATATATAATATATATATATATATATATATATATATAATATATATATATATATATATATCCCCTTTTTTAATAAGGCATAAGAATTTTTGTTCTTTGAACTCTAAGTGTGTAATTGTATAAAGTGTGCATATTTCATTAGGGTAAAGATCATGACTAAATTACTTTTTCAAATTTTTCCTCCTAACTCTAGAAATCAAACAAGTCATCTTATTTTGACCAACTATAAGAAATCCTAATAATGAATCTCCTATTCTTGAAATTGACTTAATTTCTTACCAAAAAAATTGTCAAAATACTATTCTTTTTTCTTCAAAATGTTTTTTTTAATTTTTTAACCAAAAGTTTTTTCTTTTTAAGCAATGTTAATCATGTTAGAAACCCCCCACACCTATCTCATTTATTGTCCCCAACATATGAAAGAAATGTATAGATGCATGAAATAGAATATAAAAGAGGTAAAGTTATCGATACACTAGGTCGAAAAGACCCATAATCATTTCATTTACCGGCACTGATTCCAAGAAAGGTTTAAGGCGTTGACCATTTACCTTAATATCATTTCTATTCTTCGTGTCACTGATCTCTACAGCACCGTGTGAAAACATGGATTTTATAATGAATGGTCCAATCCATCTGGATTTTAGCTTTCGTGGAAAAAGATGAAGCCTAGAATTATAGAGTAAGACTTTTGATCGGTCGCTGATATTGCATAATTATTATCATATTCTCATACTTATTATATACTAAACTCTGCTTTTAATCCAAATTATTGTTTAATTTATATGCAGGCCCATGGTTAAAAGAAAGGAAAGAGAAACGAGCCCAAAGCCCATCAAAATTCTGATTTAATTCAGAATTAATTCGAATTCAGAAAATCAGGGCAGATCAGGGCAAATCAGAGAAGTTAAAAACTGGTTAAAGCAAATCTTCCAAAATTAATCGGTTAAAGCCAAAGATCAAAGGCCGTTTCGTCAAAATCCCAGACCTAAACTGAAAATCCAGCTGAAGATAAACGAAAATCGAGGAAGCAGAGACGTATGCCCCGGGTGTGACCACCTGTCCACACCCAGGCCGCGAAAATGCGACCAAAGCTGCGTTTTGGCTGCTTTGTTAGAGAATTTTGGGAGCATTTGCTCCCCTTATCTTCGTACGCACTTCTCTGTTGGGTTTTGCCTATAAATACTGGGTTTTTCAGATATCACAGAGGACGACCAAGCAGAGATAGATTTTATGCCAGTTTTTCATCTTTTTAGTGTAGGTTTTTGTTTTCTTTTATATAATTTTTTATTTCTTTGTAAGCATAGGTTAAACTGAGATTCATGTAAGAGAGAGAAACTTATGTTGAGAGTGACACCGATGTAACCTCTTCCTTTCTTTCATCGTTTCTACAAGTAATCAAAGGTAACATCTTCATGCTTTTCTTTTTTATATGTTTTTCTTCTATTTCTACTTTTTCCCTTTTGGTTTTGATGAATGTCCAAGTGAACTAGAAGCATCAATATAGCCATGTTTGTGTGAGTGCCACTGATATTTCATGATAATGTTCTCCTCCTCAAGATTTTGTATCATTTCATTCTTTTTCGTCTTGATGATGTAATATGAATGGGGACTGAGCTCGATCATATGGGTTACGTGTTGACCGCCTCCGAAGTAAGGTAAAACATGCAAGGGTTCCCGGTAAGTCATCAACTAGAGGAGGCAAGTATTTCTTTTAGCTTTTCTATCTTTTCTTTTAATTCTTTAGCTTAGATCACCAACATCATCAACACCCAACTCTTTTATCACTCTTTCAATTTCTTTGTAACTATACATTTTCTATTTTCTCCACCTTCTCAATCTACCACTTTCTTCCTAACTTAACTTTAAACTATTTTCCTTTTCTTTTAAAGAACTAAAAGAAGATCTTTAACCATTGAATGTAACTTAAAAGAGAACTTGCTAAAAAAGCTTCCATCGCTAGTCCCTCCTTGGTGATTCAATTCTACTTGGAGATTCAATAATGACTCCTGAACCTCAACTTGGTGATTCAATTCTACTTCCTGTTTCAATAATGACTCTGATGTCTTTACCTGATTTCAATCTTCTTCCTGAGTCAACATTGAAAACTGTGCCAATTCATGATGAAATTGAATCACCAATCTTTTATGACCATCATATTGAACTTGACCAATTTCATACTTTTGAAAGTTCAATTAACAAATTGGCAAGTTTCCATTTTTATGAAATTGAACTCAATGAGAAATGTGCCCTAGATTCTCAAATTTGTGATCCAGTTTAAATTCCTGAATCAATATTAACTCTTATTTTGTTACCCAACTTGAGTAATATTTTAGAGTCAGTTTTGATTCCCATACCTGTTATTCTTGAACTTGAATCACCAATGTTAAGTCACATTCTGTTGTTGGGAAATGAATGTGGACTTGAGTTTTAACTTCTTGATTTGGACCCATTTTCTGAACTAATCTCGACTCCTGAACCTCTACTTGACTTAAGTCACTTTTCTGAGTCGGTATTGGTTCCGGTACCTCCTAAGTCCAAGTCAATCATTCCATCTTTTCACACTCCATTTTGGGACAAGGGTATGATAAAATTGACTCCAAAATTATTTGTAAAATTTGAAAATTAGATGGGGTAAAATTCCTAATCAAAATCATTCATATATACATCATTTTAGTAGGTTATATTAGAGAGGTTTCTGGTGGGTTCCTCCGAACTCTACGCAAATTAGATTGGGCCGCATTTCGTAGACCAATCAGACCACCACCGGAACCATCACCTTAAGATAATATTTTCCTTCCCTTTCTTTTTTTCATGCATCTATGCATTAATTCATACATTGAGGACAATGCATGAGATAGGGTGGGGGAGGGTTCTAACATAACTTAGGTTTTCGTTTTTTTTAAAAAAATATTATTAACATTTTCTTTTGCTTTTAAAAAAAACTTTTTGAAAATAGAAACAGTATTTTGATATTTTTTTGTAAGAAATTAAGTCAAATTTAAGAAATAGGATACTCATAATTAGGATTTCTTATACTTGGTCAAAATAAGATTATTTGTTTGATTTTTGGGGTTAGGAAGATAATTTATCAAAGTAATTTAGTCTTGATCTTTACTTTGATGAAATATGCGCACTTTATACACTTATACACTTAGGGTTCAAAAACAAATATTCTTATGCCTAATAAAAAAATATATGTATATCTATGAAAAATAAACAAATCTAATTATTGAATATCTAGGTACTTTAGCCTAAGCAAGCATTAGTATTTATGCAAAAGATGATTAGATAAGTAAAAAAAAAAAAGATATATATAATATATATATATATATATATATATATCTATAAAATCCTCTAATTAAGCTGGGTATTTGTGCCTCATAAAACATAAATATTCACGCCTAAAGGCGGTTCATATAATGAAATCCTTAGTTTTGTGGCCTTGTTTGCTCGAGTCCTTAAGTTCTTGGGTGTCTTGTCACCCGCTGCCCTAAGACTGTTTGGTTTGGGAGTCACCGATTAAAGGCTCGTTACATGGATAGAATAGAAAGCCTAATACAAATAAGGAATAATATCACAAAAAATAAAATAAAAAAATATATATATAAATAAATAAGAAATAAGATTTAGAGTTAAAAAATCCTTAGTCAAAACTTCACGGTCACGAAGGTGCATAGGACTTAGGGTAAAGTTATGACTAGATGAGAAGTATAATTTGACTCCTTACTTTGATTGATAACATTTTGAATAGAGACTAAGTTTAGGAATAAAAAATTCGATTTCCTATAACTTATAGATTACTTGAATCTTACAATAATATTTCAAATATTTTTCTATCAAATTATGTTTTCATAACATTTTTCTCTTTCTTTATGGATTTTGTGGGTGCAATCTACTGAAAACCCTCACGAGATAAAACTCGTCCTCTAGGGGGAACCTAGAGGTTTAACAACTTGTTGCACAAGTTCAGTGCAATGTGTGGCCTCGAAAGTGGTCAAATAATCTTTGATTTAGTTTTGTTATTTTGCTCGAGGATGAGCAATGGGTGTGATCGGTCGCTGATATTGCATAATTATTATCATATTCTCATACTTATTATATAATAAACTCTGCTTTTAATCCTAATTATAGTTTAATTTATATGCAGGCTCATAGCTAAAGGAAATGAAAGAGAAACGAGCCTAAAGCCCATCAAAATTTGATTTAATTTATAATTAATTTGAACCTAGAAAATCAGGGCAGATCAGGGCAAATCAGAGAAGTTGAAAATTGGTTAAAACAAATCTTCCAAAATTAATCGGTTAAAGCTAAAGATCAAAGGCCGTTTCATCAAAATCCCGGACCTAAACTGAAAATCCAGCTCAAGATTAATGAAAATCGAGGAAGCAGAGACGTGTGCCCCCCGGGTGTGGCCACCTAGCCACACCCAAGTCCGCGGCTTTGTTAGAGAATTTGGGGGAGCATCCTCTGTTGGGTTTTGCCTATAAATACTGGGTTTTTCAGATACCAAAGAGGATGACCAAGCAGAGATAGATTTTAGGACAGTTTTTCATTCTTTTTAGTGTAGGTTTTTGTTTTCTTTTTATGTAATTTGTTATGTCTTTTTAAGCATAGGTTAGACTGAGATTCATGTAAGTAAGAGAGAGAGAGACTTATGTTGAAAGTGACACCGATGTAACCTCCTGCTTTCTTTCATTGATTCTACAAGTAATCATAGGTAACATCTTCATGCTTTTCTTGTTTATATGTTCTTCTTCTGTTTCTACTTTTTCTCTTTTGGTTTTGATGAATGTCTAAGTGAACCTAGAAGCATCAATATAGCCATGTTTGTGTGAGTGCCACCGATATTTCATGATGATGTTCTCCTCGCCAAGATTCCGTATCATTTCATTCTTGTTCGTTTCGATGATGTAATGCGAAGGGGGACTGAGCTCGATCTTATGGGTTATGCGTTGATCGCCTCCGAAGTAAGGTAAAACATGCAAGGGTTCCAGGTAAGTCATCAACCAGAGGAGGCAAGTATTTTTTTTTAGCTTTCTCTCTTTTATTTTAATTCTTTAGCTTAGATCACCAACACCATCAACACCCAACTCTTATTATCAACTCTTTTCAGTTTCTTTGTAAATATCCATTTTCTATTTTCTCCACCTTCTCAATCTACCACTTTCTTCCTAACTTAACTTTAACCTATTTTCCTTTTCTTTTAAAGAACTAAAAGAAGATCTTTAACCATTAACTGTAACTTAAAAGAGAACTCACTAAAAAAGCTTCAATCGCTAGTCCTTCCTTGTGGATCACGACCCGCATAGCCACTTGCTATTGGGTAGTATTATGTACTTGCACTCTTTATTCTTAGGCCTGAAATTCTGTATTCTTGTGTGTGATCGGCAAAAAGCAAGCACAAAAATAAGTTAAGGAATGTGGGTCGATGTTATTACTTTTGCGATTCTTCCGTAATAGCAAAGTGGCTCTACGGGTCATCTCCACAAAGAGGGAGAGCGATGAAAACTTGATGCGGCTTCTTTGTTCAAGAAAAGAGAAAGTTCTTTATTTCAAATAAAGAATTGAAAAATGAAAACAAGTTGGTTTCAGAAATTATTTTAGAACGATTTGGTGGTTTATTGAATTTCTTAATAGTAAAAACGCATGGCTAACTTTCAACAAGTGCTCCCACAAATTCCTAACTTCTTGAAGATGAGGCATCACGATGGATCATAGGCAAGTATTACCTTTATGTATAGGAACTATTCACGTTGGGACCGAATGAAAGTCCTTCTTTAACTTAGCTTTACATGACAAAACTTGGACATTCCCTTATCAGGATCCAATAGAGGGTGAGAACAAGGGAAGACACAAGTGCACTAATGGTATCGACAAAGTTAAAAGGAAAATCTTTAACATGCAAAAATAAGTAAAGTATACAATCCATAGATCATCAAAAACCCATTAAGCATGAAATATAAGAAAGTGAATACTTGAATGTAAGTTAGAGTTAGAACCCTCGTCTTAAGATATCATAGCTCTCATTTGCACACAGGCTTATTTGATACTATTGACTTATTTGGGTTATTAATCAAGTTGTTAGAGATTACTGGGTTAGTAGTTAGTAAGCCATGCAATAGAAGAGTTAGTTATGTTGGCCCAAAGGCCATTAGCCCCAAGTTTTTATCATAACAAACCATATGTCATTAGGTATTAACAAGATTGTTTAAATTGAGTTTCAGGTAAAAACACAGATTGATTGTCGGCTCCAACACAAGACTCACACATTTGGAAGCCGCAAAGATTTAGATCCCAGAGCCTAACACACTAGAAGACCTCCAGGGTCAAGCAAAGTTGAGAAGACTATAATACAAAATTTGTATCTTTCTATTTTCTATTTTAGTTAGAATTTATAGTCTATTTGTCAAAACTGAGATGATAGAGGTTGATAACCTTGGGATTGTCACACACACACATTTGATATTGCTTCATGTTTTCAAGCAAAATTTATTACCAAAATTTCTTACCAAGTTTCAGAAAACGAATTTTCAAAAAAAAATCAGTTTTTGGAAAAAACAAGTTTTTGGAAAAACGGTTTTTAGTTTGGAAAAAGAATTTTAATCAAAATATAGTTCAAATTTATTAGTATTGATCTATGATCACACTCTGGTCATTCTAAGTCCTAGAACTCTATTTTGTATCTACCAATCAAAAGAAAAATTCTTGGAAAAAATTTAAACTTCAAAAGAATTTTCAAAACCTGTATTTTTGGCCTTGTCCGGTCGATCGCACGGTCGACCGCCAGCAGAGCAGAACTGCTCTGTCGGTCGACCGGGCGCGGTCGATTGACATGCATCTATGTGCATGTGTGCATATAGGTTGACCGGCCCGGTCGACCGGAAGCAAAAGCAGTGCTCTTTGTTTTTCTGGTCGACTGGGCCGGTCAACCGGGCCGATCGACCGACAGAGAGTGTTTACTCTCTGTTTGGGATTCTCGGTCGACCGTCTGGTCGACCGCTTCCCACTGGTCGAAAATCTGACCGTTGGCAGTCGACTGGCCTGGTCGATCGGAGGCAGATAACTCTGCTGTACTAGCTGCCAACGGCTATATTCTGTTTTATTTTTTATGGGGCTTCTCCAACGGATCTATTAGCTTTCTAACCTAGTTTTCATCCCCTATAAATAGTGGGAGTGAGATACAACTCAAAAAAAAGATTTACAAGTGTAAAATCAAAGTTTTTCAATGTTTAGCCTTTTAGCAAAAAGATTTTCCTTTGAGCCATATTTTCCAATCCTTTGGTGTTTTTAGCTTGAAGCATTTCCCTCTACTTCTCTATTTGATTTTTACACTACACAATCCCTAGAGTTTCATCTCCTCATCTTGGTTGTAGGGTTGTGCTTGTGAGCCTTACATTGTGGTCAAGTGTTGATCACCATTTGCTTCAAATTGAGAAGTTGTAGAGGTTGAGCCTCAAGCGAGCTAGTGAGCTCTAAGTTGGAGTTGGGCACCGTGAGAGAGGACAAGTGTGTTCGAGAGTTCTAGTGAGAACTTGTACTCGATTGACGATCTGGTGGGATCACTATAGTGGAAATCCTTCATCGTGTTGAAAGCGGGGACGTAGAGCAGTGGCTCGAACCTCAAAACATATTCTTGTGTTTACGATTGTCCACATCTCTCTAACTCTACTCTCTCCTTTACTTGCACTTATATTGTCTATTCTCTTGCAAGTTTCATTTAATTGTTATTGCATATTGTTAATTATTTTTTAATCTGCATTATTTGCCACTAAGTATAGCCTTCACCTATTCACCCCTCTAGGTGATTTCAATTGGTATCAGAGCCTAACCCTAGCATTTGGTTTAACCACCTTAGGGAGATCCTCATATTTGGCTATATTTACTTGTTGCATTTATTATTTTTTTGTGCACTAAACTTGTTTTCATGGCATCACTTGACTTCTCTAGTATTAAGTCGCCACCCAAATTTGATGGGTTGAACTTCTCCATTTGGAAGGTCAAAATGAACCTATTCCTAAAGTCCCTAGGAGTTAGAGTTGCCAAATCTATTTCCAAAGAATTTGTTGTACCTTACAATGATGAGAGTACATTATCCGAAGCAACCGCTAAGGACTATGAGGCCAATGCTAGAGCCCAATATGTACTTACACAAGCATTAAATGAAGATGATCTTTCTCGTGTGATTGATTGCAAATCCGCTTATAAAGTTTGGAATGTTCTTATCATTACTCATGAGGGGACGTCGCAAGTCAAGAGATCCAAAATTGACTTGCTTCGTTCTAAATATGAGAATTTTTATATGCTTGAAAATGAAAGTATAGATGAAATGCTTACTCGTTTCACCAAGATCACTAATGCTTTATCCTCTCTAGGTGACAAGATCGACAATGACCAAAGATCTGAAGGTCATTAGAGCTTTTCCCAAATCTTGGGAAGTCAAGGTAACCACCCTCAAGAAGATCAACGATAGGAAGGAGATGGACTTCTCCGGCTTCATCGGTAATCTAAAAACCCATGAGATGGAGATGAAGGTAGGAGAAGAAAGGGAGGCACCAAAGAAGAAAGCACTTGCTTTCAAGGCGGCTCCATCCCCTATGATGAAGAGGAATCATCAGAAGATAACGATGAAGACTTTGCTTGGGCAAAATGTTTTACAAGAAAGGTAGACAAAGCAACTTCCGAAGAGGAAGACCTCAAGGAAGATTTGAAAAGAAAAGGGAGGAACCGGGTCCGTGCTTCCATTTGTAAAAGAACGGGACACCTAATTGCGGATTGCCCCTCTCTACAAGCTACTACCTCAAAGAATGTGTAAAAGAAGAAGGCAAGGTGGCCACATGGGATGATTCGGAGTCGGAATCCGAAGAGCAGATCGACATCGCACACATGTGCTTAATGACACATGGTGATGATGCTTCCAAGGTATATCTAGAAAACTCCTTAGATGATGAAGATTTAACCATGGATAAACTAGCTCATTTTTTTGAAGAATTACAAAGTAGATATGATAATTCTCTTGCTCAAAATAAAAGTTAAAAAAGGAAAATGACTCTTTAAGAATAAATTTGAACTTGTTTTAAATGAAAAAAATGAATTGTCAACATCTTTTGAGAAAATGAAAATAGATTTTGAAAAATATAAAACTTCTTGTAAGGGCAAAAGCCCAATCACCACTTGTAATAAAAATGAATTTTTAGAGATTCAAAAACGCATTGAGGTTTTGGATACTACCTTAAAGAAATGTGCATTTGACATGACCAAGTTTGCATCTATATTTCCTAAAGGAAAAACCTAAAGGAAATACACTCCTCATGCATCAAATACACAAAAGCATGCACGCTCACACAAACATGCATTTATGCATGGTAGAATATATACATGTGCACATTGTGACCGCAAAGGCCATTTAGAAAAATTTTATTATGCTAAACTAAACTTGACTAATAAGAATGTTTGGGTTCGAGAAAATACTAACCCCAAAGGACCCAAAAAAATTTGCATACTAAAAGACACGCCAAATTTAATTGATACAGGTGCGTCGTCCTCCTCTAAGACTTAGGGGGAGATGGTGCCCGGGTGGTGGATGCATCAAGGCTTAACAAATACATCGTTACTTGCATCGCTATCAAAGAGGCACCCATTTTGGAGATTACCCGTGGTTTGGTAACTTCTCCGCCTAAAATTTCTTTTTGCATATGTATAGGATTTGCTATTTGTATTTTGTGTTAATATGCCTTACATGTGTAAACTTGCATATCCACATTTTTTTTTAACTATGATTGGGAATGTATATTCATTTTGCTTTTATACTTGCCATATGTTATTTGTCCATATATCATTTTGGTAAATAAATGCTTTATAAGAATATTGTCAAAATAAAGATTTATTTAAAAAAATTAAGCTAATAAATAGATATGGCAATTGCGCGCCTCAACTCTTATTTAGAGAAATGCCGAGAAGAAGTTTAGAAGCCTTAAAGGGGTATTCGGCTCTAAGATCTCATATTTATCGCTTAATTAATAAAAAAAATATATTGTTAATAAAAATAAATAAAAATTAAAATAAAATTTTTTAAACTTTTTCATGCCAAGTCATATTTCAACATTATTTTTATGCTTATTAAGAAAATTATATAATTCTTTTAAAAGAAAATTAACTTAAAAGTCAATAATTTAAAATAGTTTTTTGAACTGTTTTCAGCAGTGTCGGTCGACCGAGCTGGCCTGGCATAGGCCCGGTCGACCGAGCTGGCCTGGCATAGGCCCAGTCGACCGACCCAGCCTGAAACAGAAAAAAATTTTGCCCGAAGTCGGTCGACTGGGCGGTCGACCGACTGAAACCGAGATTGCTCTCAGTTTCCACCGGTCGACCGGCCGGTCAACCGGAGTTGGGTAACCTACTATTTTACCCGACTCTATATAAAAATCCTAACCCTAAAATTTCCTTATTTCTTCTCTTTCCACCGCCTCTTTCACTTCTCCTCTGCTATTCTCTTCACCCTAAACCCTTTCCAACTCTCTTCCTCTCCTTCAAACCCCAAAATCCTTTCATAAAAATTGGGCAAAATTGTTCTCAGGCTCCAGATCTACAACCTCTTTGGAATTTTCTCTTGCATTGTTAAGGTATAATCTATTTTCCTTAGATCTTTTAATTTTTCTTGATTATTCCTTATCTTTCTTGCTTAGATCGTGCTTTCATCTTGATTATCCATCTAATATGTCAAAAAGATCCTGATCTGAGAAGGGGAAAACCCTCGAATCATCATCCACCCTTTTGGTTCACAAATGCATCTTATAGGTACACCCTAATTTCTACTAAAAATGTAATCTCAGGTAGGACTGTGGTGCTCAGTGATTTTGAGCATCTCAATCTTACAAACATTTTAGGATCCAGCTCTCTAGAAAATTTTGGAACCATTAAGGAACCAGTTTATCCTAAATTGGTGCACTATTTTTACTCTAATCTATCATTTGAACAAAATCATATTAGATCTAGATTTATGGGCAGAGATATAAACATCTTTCTTCAAAAATTTGTAAGTCACCTACACCTCCCTTATGAGGGGGTAGATATTATAACTTAGATCTTCATGACTTTGATTATCCTAACGGTGAGTCTTCCCACACCGCCTCTATCATGCTTCACGATGATGACAACCCTGACTTAGTTAGGAATGGGGGGGGTGAAGTACTATACTCTCATCGCCCAAGTCCTGGCTAAGATAGTGTTCTATAACCTCCTGCCAAAATTAGGAGAGTATAGTCACGCTAGGGGTTCTGCTCCTCTGGTCATCTATTACCTTCTGAAAGACATTAGAATTAACATTCCCAAGCTCATCATCGACTATATAACATCTGATCACATTCTTGTTCCAAACTGGCACTTGCCCTTTGGGATGCTCATTACCTGTCTATTGAAGCAATTAAGATTTGATCTTTCCTCTGAATAGTCAGTTGAACCGTCAGTAGACATAAACATCACCCTCCTCAAGAGGATGCGTGCTCGGGAGCGTCCTCCTGCTCCTAAGCTACAGCCTATCATTCCTGTTATTCATGGATCCTCCTCTGGCTCTTATGCTCCTTTCGACCCCTACCTAGCTTTATCCACTCAGCTTCAGGAGCATAGCCAGCAGATTTCAGCTGAGATGGCCGTAAACTTTTAGCGGCTGGAGCACCGTCTAGACAATGACCTCAACCATATCTGTGACTCCATTCGTTACATGCATACCTGTATCAGAGATATCTACAACAGGTTTGATTGGTCGGCCTCTCTTCCTCATGGTCGTGCACAGCCACTTCCTGCCTTCGGCCCTCCGTTCGCCGCATGGGCTCCTCCTCCGGCTCCACTTCCGCGACCTACTTCTCGGAGGACCCTGATTTTCTGAGGCATTGACCCCTTTTGGGATGTCAAAAAAGGGGAGAGATTTTATGGAGTTATTTTTGGTTGTTTTCATGTTACGTATTTGGATATTAGTTTGTCTTTTTATAGACATCTTTATTAGAGTTTGGTATGTATTTATGGACATGTGTTCTGTTTCTGGTTTTTGAGGTTGGCATGAACCTCTTAGCTTATATGGACACCTTTTATTATGATATGGCAGTTATCTCTATTGTCTCCATATGGAATCTGTGGTTGGTTGTATATTGTATTTGTTCTATTCTTGATCCAACATCCACTTTGGAGGTTGGAGGTATTTCTGGATGGATGGATGTAACCATGTATGCATACACTTTCATATTTATGTATCCTTTCTATGCATAGATGGTTGGCATATTAAACTACTTGTATATCCTTTGTGTATGCCTTTGTTATGCATTTAGCTCTTTGTATCTTATTCTTATATATGCATGTGTTAAGGGGGAGCTTCACTTGAAGTCTCCACCCAAAGATTTGTAATAACTCCATATGTTTTGTCATCATCAAAAAGGGAGAGATTGTTAGCCCAAAGGCCATTAGCCCCAAGTTTTGATGATAACAAACCATATGTAGTTAGGTATTAACAATATTGTTTAAATTGAGTTTCAGGTAAAAACAAAGATTGATTGTCGGCTCCAACACAAGACTCACACATTTGGAAGCCGCGAAGATTTAGATCCGAGAGCCTAGCACACTAGAAGAGCTCCAGGATCAAGCAAGTTGAGAAGACTATAATACAAGATTTGTAACTTTCTATTTTCTATTTTTAGTTAGAATTTATAGTCTATTTGTCAAAACCGAGATGATAGAGATTGATAACCTTGGGATTGTCACACACACACATTTGATATTGCTTCATGTTTTCAAGCAAAATTTATTACCAAATTTCTTACCGAGTTTTAGAAAAATGAAGTTTCAGAAAAATTAGTTTTTAAAAAAACGGTTTTTAGTTTGGAAAAAGAATTTTTATCAAAATATAGTTTAAATTTATTAGTGTTGATCTATGATCACACTCTAGTGATTCCAAGTCCTAGAACTCTATTTTATATCTACCCATCAAAAAAAAAAATTCTTGGAAAAATTTAGACTTCAAAAGAATTTTCAAAACCTGTATTTTTGGCCTCGTCCGGTCGACCGCACGGTCGACCGCTGACAGAGCAGAACTGCTCTGTCGGTCGACCGGGCGGTCGACCGACATGCACCTATGTGCATGTGCGCACATCGGTTGACCTGCCCAGTCAACAGGAAGCAAGAGTAGTGCTCTTTGTTTTTTTCTGGTCGACCGGCCCGGTCGACCGACAGAGAGTGTTTACTCTCTGTTTGGGATTCTCGGTCGACCGTTCGGTCGACTGCTTTCCCAACGGTCAGAAATCTGACCGTTGGCGGTCGACCGGCCTAGTCGACCGGCAGGAGACAACTCTGCTGTACTAGCTGCGAACGGCTATATTCTGTTTTGTTTTTGTTGGGGCTTCTCCCAACGGATCTATTGGCTTTTCTAACCTAGTTTTCATTCCCTATAAATAATGGGAGTGAGATACAACTCAAAAAAAAGATTTACAAGTGTAAAATCAAAGTTTAGCCTTTTAGCAAGAAGATTTCCCTTGAGCCATATTTTCCAATCCTTTGGTGTTTTTAGCTTGAAGCATTTCCCTCTACTTCTCTACTTGGTTTTTGCACTACACAATCCCTAGAGTTTCATCTCCTCATCTTGATTGTAGGGTTGTGCTTGTGAGCCTTACTTTGTGGTCAAGTGTTGATCACCATTTGCTTCAAATTGAGAAGTTGTAGAGGTTGCGGCCTCAAGCGAGCTAGTGAGCTCTAAGTTGGTGTTGCGGCACCGTGAGAGAGGACAAGTGTATTTGAAGAGTTCTTGTGAGAACTTGTACTCGATTGATGATCCGGTGGGATCACAATAGTGGAAATCCTTCATCGTGTTGAAGGCGGGGACGTAGAGCAGTGGATCGAACCTCGAAAACATATTCTTGTGTTTACGATTCTCCACATCTCTCCAACTCTACTCTCTCATTTACTTGCACTTATATTGTCTATTCTCTTGCAAGTTTCATTTAATTGTTATTGCATATTGTTAATTATTTTTAATCCGCATTATTTGCCACTAAGTATAGCCATCACCTATTCAACCCCCCTCTAGGTGATTTCAAGTTAGACATGGTAGTAAAAGAAACAACAAAAGAAGTAAAGAGAAAGGGAGTTGCGTTACAACAAGAAAGTAAAAGCAAATGAAAAACACAAGTAAATAGAAAGAAGAAAGAGAAGTAGTTACTTGTATTAACTTGTCACCCTTCAAATACAACTTTTATACACACTCTCTCTTTCACTCTGATGGCTAAACTAAAACTAGAAGAAGAAGAAATTAAAACAACTACAATCCTAAAAATAAGATTACAACAATGCTCTAAACTCTGGATCTCCTCTCTGTGCAAACCCAAGGGGAGTATTTATAGGCACCAAGGGAACAGGGCCAAGGAGACAACCCCTGGCACACAGTGCAGGCGCGGCCGCGCCCGTTCGTCTGGGCCGCGTTGCCGCGGCCTTGCCAGAGCGGCACGCGCCTGGCTTCAGGCAGCGTGTCATCCGTTTTGTCTCATGTCAGCTGGTTCTTCTGGATTCTGGATTTGATACCGTGGGCTGACAAAATCTCCTCCCTAAGGTCAACGGCTACTTGGTAGGCCTTTATTCACCCATTAAATGGTGATTTAGGGTCTTCTTCTTCATTTGCACACCATGGACCTAGGATCAAGTAAGCAAAGCTTTATTAGCAAAATTTTATATCAAATAAATATGCGAATGTGATAAAAATTATGCAAAATTAGAGACTAATCACACCCCCACACTTATATTTTTGCTCGTCCCGAGCAAAAGTAAAATAAGAAAATTATTACACCACTTTCGCAGGTGACGCGATTGCACTGAGCATGTGCAAAAAGCCTTTAAACCTCTAGGTTTCCCCTAGAGGAGGAGTGTTGTCTCCTGAGGGTTTTCAGCGGATTGCACCCACAAAATTCAGTAATTGAAGAAAAATATTTAGTTGTTAGCAAACCTCTTTCAAAAAAAGAACTTTCAATCATCTAAGTAAAAATGACCGAATGATGTAAGAATTAGGTTCAACTCTCATAAGTCCTCCTATACTTTAGCCTTCATAAAAGAAGAAATTATGGTTTTTCTTTAAAATTAGAAAGGATTTGTACTTCTAACTCATTTTGTTATTTTGCTTTAGATAGATATGCATAATGTGTAAGTGTGATGTGTTTGGGATTTTTCAACTCAACTTTGAATATCATTTAATTTTATAAATATTTATCTATTATTCTTAGTTTCATTAGGCTTTCTACTTCATTCATGTAACACATATCAAACCGATGACTCCCAAACCAGATGGTTTTAGGGCACTAGGTGGAAAAACACCCTTCATGTCAAATATGCAAGTAGAGTAGGACACGAAATCAAGATTTATTTATATATTTATTATATATATATTTTTGGCGTGAGTAATCATGCTTCTTGAGGCATAATTATCCAGCTTTTTTTTCTTTTTTTTTCAGAGTTGTGTCTCTAAATCCTAAGCATGTGTGTGTGGTTTATGCATATTCTACTAACGCTAAATAAAAGGTATGAGTTATTTTTCTTATCCCTCTCAACTCTTAGTCAAACCAATGTTTCATTTTTATTTAGGCTAAAACAAAGATTGCTTAATAAGGTTCCCTTAATTCTTTCAACCTTTTGGCATTTTTATAAAGAGTATAAAAATTCTTTTTTTTCATTAAGGAGGTTTTTTTTTAAGAAAAGAAAGAATGTTAGCACCCCTCACACCTATCTAATGCATTGTCCTTAATGCTTAGTCATGTAAACGCAAATGTAATAAATTGGGGGAAGAAAAGAGAGCATGGTCGCCATCGATTCGAGCTGGCCTAGTGCGAATAGGCTAAGGGAGAGGAAGAAGAAGAAATTTCCAAAAAAGGTTATGAACAAGTATATAAGGGGTGAGCATATAAACAAAAAGAAAAAAAATTTAATTTTTTTATTTTTGTTTTTTATTACACTTGTTTTTTTTTTTGGTGTGTGGATGGCGATGGTTAGGTGTATGATGGAGTGAAAAGACTCAGCACAAGTTCAGCCTGAGATGCAGGCTCAGTGGTTAAAAAGGGCTTCTGTCTTTTCCTAGTCACCTTGAATTCCGTGTTGTTCTTAGGGTCTACAATAATCATAGCACTGTGTGGAAAAACGGTGCGCACAATGAATGGTCCAGACCAATGAGTCTTCAGCTTCCCGTTAAAATGTGAAGCCTCGAATTATACAGCAAAACCTTATCTCCCAGGGCAAAGTTTTTCCGGTTTATGATCTAGTCATGATAAAGTTTAGTCCTGCTTTTCGTGATCCGAGCATTCTCATACGCTTCATTCCGTATCTCCTCTAATTCTGAGATCTGCAGTCTCCTTAGCTCACCGGCCTTACTCAGATCAAAATTGAGTTGCTTAATGGCCCATAGGGCATGGTGTTCTAACCCGACTGGCAGATGATAGGCTTTTTCGAATATGATTCTGTAAGGAGACATCCTCAGGACTGTCTTAAAAGAAGTGCGGTAAGCCCACAATGCATCGTTGAGTTTAACCGACCAATCCTTTCGGTTTTGTCCGACAGTCTTTTCCAAAATGAGCTTTTGATCTGTCGATTGGTGACTTTGACCTACCCATTTGTTTGGGGATGATACGGAGTAGATTACTTGTGATTGATGGAATATTTCTGCATCAGTGCTTCAAAAACTCTATTGCAGAAATGCGTTCCATTATCACTAATTATCACTCTGTTGGTACCAAATCGAGAGAAGATGTTTTCTTTGAGATATTTGACAACCACTTTGTTGTCATTGGTCTTAGTTGGCATAGCTTCTACACATTTAGAGACGTAATCTATAGCAACAAAAATGAACTTGTTGCCGAAGGAATTAGGGAATGGTCCCATGAAGTCGATATTCCAAAGATCAAAAATTTCAACTTCAAGGATTAGGCTCAGGGGCACCATGTCTCTTTTTGAAATTTTCCTAATCTTCTGACAATTTGCATATGTCTTGTAAAAGTGGAATGAGTCTTTGAACAAAGTGGGCCAGTAAAACCCACTTTGTAAAACTTTCTCTACAGTCTTGCGGGGACCGAAGTATTCTCCGCATGCAAGTTCATGGAAAAAGCTTAGCATACTCCTCTGTTCTTCCTCTGGTATGCATCGTCGAATAATCTGGTCAGAATAATACTTAAAAAGATATGTCTCTCCCAGAAGAAGTACCGTACTTGTGCAAAGAAATGGCACTGGTCGTGCTTTGTCCAGTCAGTGGGTAATTGTCTAGTGGCCAGGTAATTGACTATGTCCGCATACCAGGGTTCCCTGAAAATGGCCAGGATGTCCTCGTCTGAGAAATCCTCGTTGATCGGAGCTTGTATGAGAGGTGCGTTCGGAATTCGTTATAGATGATCAACGACCACATTTTCTATACCTCATTATCCCGAATTTTCAGGTCAAATTCTTGAAGCAAAAGGATCCACCGAATCAATTGGGCTTTGGCTTCCTTCTTGGTCATGAGGTATTTTAGTGCCGAGTGATCTATGAAAATCACCTTCTTTGAGCCTAAAAGTATGGCCTGAACTTTTCTAACGCAAAGACAACGGCCAAGAATTCCTTCTCGGTCTTGTATAATTCTGTGGGCGTCATTCAAGTGTTGGCCCAAGAGGTTACACTCTCCACTTGTTTAGAGTTTTGATGATAACAAAACACTTAAGAGCTATATTGGTACTAATAGTTTGTTCAAGATGAGTTTCAGGTTAGTACTATTTTGAAGGCCATTATTTAGCTTTTGCAAGACTTTTCTTGGTTCATGAAGCAAATAAGCCAAAAGGTACTAGAAGGTATGTTCATAGAAGAGAAGGCTCTAGCAAGGCATTGCATGGCTCAAGACTTCAGTTTGACTCAAGCGACTTCATTAGATTTGTTTTTAGTTTTATAGTTTTATCAAAGAATAGTGGATAGGTTGAAGCTCAAATACACACACATAAATTTAATACATTTGGTTTTTGATTTAATCGGTTTTGGATTTCAAGTAGATATATCGGGTTTTGGATTTGAACCAGTTTTAGTTTCTGCTGATCTGCTTGACATCCTTTTATAGTTGTTATCATAACTTTTTATTCTTATATTCAAATAATATGATTTAACTTGCATTTAAAAGATAACTTTTAGATCTAAATTTCTTATTCAATAATTATTTTCAGATTCAGATTTAAAGATGTCAAATATTTAGTTGAACTCTGTTCTTGTTCTGAAAATAGCTTACAGTTTCTGTTTTAACACCTGTCAGTGTTTTATTGATAACTTTTTAATAAAAAATTATATTGAGTTGATTTCAGTTGTATAAAAACGAAGACTTAAATATCTACAAATGTTTCCTATATACCGTATTCTGAATTCGAACGTTTGCAGCCTGAAAAATGTGCTCAAAGTTGACCAATCTGCCAGATTGGCAGTAATGGCTAATTTTCTGGAGGCTGATTTTTAACATGTTTTCAAAATGTGTTTAAGTTTAAATGAAACGTGGTTAGCTGTATTAGAGGGTCAATTTCTTCCTCTTATATTCAGGTAAAACTTTTTATGTTTACTCTTCCTCAATCCTATATAAAGGGGTCATAGTGTAGAGGTTTTAACAACAAGCATTTTAAAAAGTTTCAAAGTTTTCAAAAGCTTTCAAGAGAGTTTGGTCCTTGATTTTTGTGCTGAAGAATCTCTCATCGCTGAAGTTTTATTCTCTAAACTCTCTGAATTTCATTTGCTTTTTCCACTTACAATATTTGAGCTTCAATTCTAACCATTACTCTACAGGGTTCTTGTAAGGGAAAGAGGCTTTTGCAAAAGATAGTTTGTGGTCTTTTGATCACCAAGAGAGAACTTGTACTTGAGATTGTGGAGTAGGGTACTCTGGTGTATTTGTAACCTCTTTGTGAAGTTATAGTTGTTAGAAATCCTTCTGGGTGAAGGCGGGGACGTAGAGCTGGGTGCTCGAACCTCGGGAAATTTCTCGGTGTTTGCGTTTGGTTTACTTGCTCTTATATCTTGCATTATAATCTTGCTTCAATTACTTACTTTATATTCGTTGCTTCTTATTCATTGCTTTATCTACTTGCTTCACATTTCCTTTGCAACATTGTACTTGCTCTTCATCTTCATTGTTATATTCACTTGTTGCATATTCATATTGTCAATCAAATACTCATACAACAAGATTGCATTGCGTACCTCTAACTCTTAGTAAGAGGAATCACGAGGAAGGAGTTCAGAGCCCTTCACGGGGTATTTGGCTTCTAGCTTGTTTTGGGTTGATTGTTGCATCATAAATTTTTAATTGTGCATTGATTAGCATTATCACCTATTCACCCCCCAGGTGATTTCAAATGCTATCAGAGCTTGGACCCTAGGTTTTGGCTTAACATCCTTAGAGAGATCCTAAAAATTTGCTAATCACTACTTGCATTCTTTCATTCATACACTAGTAAACATGGCCGACAACATTAAGACCCCTCCTAAATTTGATGGACTAAATTTCCCCATTTGGAAGGTTAGGATGACTATTTTTCTACAATCTTTAGGTAGCTTAGTGGCTAAATCCTTTACCAAGCCCTATGTTAGACCCGATAGTGAGGAGAGCACTTGGTCCAACTTTACCTATAAAGAATACGAGGCTAATTCTAAGGCCCAAAATTCCCTTCTCACCGCCTTGAATGAGGATGATCTTACACGGGTTATTCATTGCCAATCCGCCTATGAGATTTGGCAACACTTGTTGGTCACACATGAGGGGACATCACAAGTCAAGAGAGCCAAAATAGATCTCTTGAGGTCCCAATATGAAAGTTTTAAAATTCTTGAAGATGAGTCTATTGATTCTATGATTACAAGGTTTACTAAAATTACTAATACTCTTTCTTCTCTAGGTGATGAGATAAGCAATGACCAAAAGGTGCGAAAAGTGATTCGAGCTCTTCCTTCATCATGGGAGATAAAGGCTACCACCTTAAAAGAGTTGAATGATAAAGATGAAATGGATCTCATAAGTCTTATTGGAAACCTTAAGACTCATGAGATGGAGAAGAAGGCAAGAGAAGAAGCGGTACCTCAAAAGAAGAAGTTCATAGCCTTCAAGTCTTCCTCCACAATCGACGACAATGAAGAAGATGAAGAAGATGATGAGGAGCTATCTCTCCTAGTAAGAAATGTGAAGACTTTATACCGTAAGAACAAACTCAACTTTAGAAGGAAATTGGAAGGGAAGGAGGAGAGAAGAATCATATACTTCAATTGCCGCAAACCCGGACACATCATGACCGATTGCCCGGATTTCAAGAAAAAGGTGACTTCCTCCTTTAAACAAAAGAGGCCGGTTGAAAAGAAAGCATACAAAGCTACTTGGGATTCGGAAAGCGAATCCGAAGATGAGGTCGATACGGCAAATATGTGTTTCATGGCAAACACACCCAAGGTAACCTCTCAATCTATTGATGAAGATAATGAATTATGTAAAGATATGCTTGTACATGCCTTTGTTGAACTTTCTGATAGCTATGATGATAAAAAGGTAGAATGTTCAAAATTGAAAAAGGAAATTGCTTTTCTTAAAAATCAACTTGCTATTGTTTCACAAGAAAAGAATGAAATTTCTTCCAACCTTGTTTCAACAAAAAGAGAATTTGAAGCTTATAAAGTTGCTTGTAAAGCAAAATTTTCAAAAGTTGATGAAACAAATTTTCTTTATTAAAAACTAGGATTGTTGATTTTGAAAATGTTTTGAAAGATTGTGCTTTTAATACAAAGAAATTAGAAGAAAAGTTTTCAAAAGTCACACTCCACATGTGAAGAATGATAAAACAACCATTGCTAAAAATGCTCATCATGTCAACACTTCACACAACACTTCTCATGTTAAATTTACTCATGCTCACAAGTCACATGCTAGTAAGCCATACACTCTTTATGCATTTAAATATGGTAGAGTTTATAGATGTACTTATTGTGGTAAAAATGGACATTTAGCTAAGTTTTGCTGTGATCAAATTAATAGAACAAATAATCTTGTGTGGATCCGTGATACTAACTCTTATGGACCCAAAAGAAAATGGGTATCAAAGACCACCCCTATGATATTTGATATAGGTGTGGGCTCTCGCATCACGTGAGAGTGGCGATACCTTGAAGTGGATGCGTTCCGTGCTTAAAGAAAACAATTTGGATGCATCACTTTCAAGGGGCGTTTGGTGGAGAGGACCACCATTGGTTTGGAGAACTAGAGAGGTGCCTTCATCGGTTTTGGTATCAATCTCTAACTCCCGTTTATATTTGCATGCTTTTCATGTCGTTGATTTATAGCATGTCATATTTTATTGTTCATTATGCCTGTGCCATATTTATTAGAATAGTGATATACATATTTAGTTATTTTGAGACACCCATGTTTAAAATGGACTTATCTTTGTGTTCTCACTTTGTTTTAAACTAATATGTATGCCCTAGATCTAATGCATATGCGTCTACATAATGATCATATGGATGTTTATGATTTTTGTTTTGATGCCTCCTGTTTTGATTAGTATGTCAAATGCCATGATTATTAGACCATTGACATGTATGTATAGTCTTTGAGATCACCCATGTTTATATGGATCATTTGTTGTGTTCTCACCATTTGTTTAGCTATTATGCTCATCATAGTTCTAATAACAAGTGGATTTACATAATGATCGTTTTATGTTTGTAATGATGATTTATGTCCCGTTTTATGCTACATGATTTGATTACTTGTTTAGATATTAGTTTTTCATTAAAACTAGGATATATACTTGTACGTATTGTGGGCCACAAATAGATCATTATATGTTTGTGCTTGAACGCTCATGCATTCTAACTTGTATTCCCATTTGGCTATGTTTTATGATCTTGTGTTTTCACTTCATGTATACGTCTATTTTGCCAAACTTTAAGATATACATGTATACCCCTTGAGTCATTTGCTTTTCATGCAAATCTTTATACATAGACTCAATTGTGTTTAGGGATATGTATGTATACTTTTTGTGTTAACAAAATATACATATGCCTTGAAGTATAATTTGTTTTATTGAAAAATTTTAGATTTTCATGTTTCATGTTTAAAGGAATTTAAATTGAGCTTAATTGAATATTTTCATGATGATATGTGTCACATAACACTTGTTCACTCACTTTATTAGGTTTCTCATGATTTTGTTTTCATGAGTAAGATATGGGCTTTATGGATTTTGAGTGTTTAGTGATCATGTGAATTACATGTGTTTCATGAAAAACTATTTTGTCTTGTTCCTTACTTGAAGGATTTCGTACTAGTTAACAAATTTTTTCATGACTAGTTCGTGTTCTTCGCTTTGGTAGAGTTTTTCAAACAAACTATATTTTCAAACCTATTTTTTTGAAAACCCTACCTTCTACGAGCGGTTGGATGGGAGTCCATGCCTTGTATGCTTTTATTGAAAATCATTTTAAAACATGAGTATGAATGGGTGGTAGGAAATATGAGATATACATTTGATATTATTTTTGTTTCAATTGGTATCATTGGATTCTTTCAATTGGTATCAATATTGACATTCCTTGTATACTCATATATATTTTTATGTATGAATGCTTTCACTTCATATAGTATCAATTTCGATTGGTATCTAACTTTTCATGCATATATGTGTTTTATTTGTGCTTATTATATCCTATATCTTTAAGCACAAATTTTGTTTATGGATGAACTTGAAATTTTAATGACTATCATGTTTTCAATTGATTAGTTTTTCAATTGATAATTTAATAACGATGCATAAGTTTATAACAAATAAAATTTGATCATCGTTTTAATTGGTATTTCATAAAGGGGGAGAAAATCTTGTACTTTATCTTTCAATTGGTATTTGGTTTACCATTGGTTTTGTATTCCACTCTCTTGCTTTATGATCGAAAATAATAATTTAAATTTGGTATCATATATTTAAAAAGAATAATATTTTGTGATAATACTAGTACTATTCATATGACTAAGAATGCAAATCAACATAGTAAGAACAAGCACATTGAGATTAGATATCACTTTCTTAGAGATCATTTTGAGAAAGGTGATATAGAGATTGATTATATTTCTTCGGATTTGCAACTTGCCGATATTTTCACTAAATCACTTGATTTCAACAGATTTTCTTTTATATGTCGCGAACTTAATGTTTGTGTTATTGAATAAAAATATTTTTCTTGTTTGTTTATCCCTTTTTGATGTATGACAAAATGGGGGAGAAAAATGGGTTTTATATGGTTTTGGTATGGTTTTGCATTGGTTTTGCATTGCAAAATGTTTTTATGAGTTCTACAAATAAGTTTATATGGTTTTGTTTATGTCTCATGGCTTTTGAATGCAATTCAAAATTACTTGTTTAATATAGCATAATTTGAGGGGGAGTTTTCACCTCTCTTTTATAATTTGTTAATATAGCCTATTTGTTTTGTCATCGTCAAAAAGGGGGAGATTGTTGGCCCAAGAGGTTACACTCTCCACTTGTTTAGAGTTTTGATGATAACAAAACACTTCAGAGCTATATTGGTACTAATAAGTTTGTTCAAGATGAGTTTCAGGTTAGTACTATTTTGAAGGCCATTGTTTAGCTTTTGCAGGACTTTCTTGGTTCATGAAGCAAATAAGCCAAAAGGCACTAGAAGGTATGTTCATAGAAGAGAAGGCTCTAGCAAGGCATTGCATGGCTCAAGACTTCAGTTTGGCTCAAGAGACTTTATTAGATTTGTTTTTAATTTTATAGTTTTGTCAAAGAATAGTGGATAGGTTGAAGCTCAAATACACACACATAAATTTAATACATTAGGTTTTTGATTTAATCGGTTTGGATTTCAAGTACATATATTGGGTTTTGGATTTGAACCAGTTTTAGTTCTACTGATCTGCTTGACACCCTTTTATAGTTGTTATCATAACTTTTTATTCTTATATTCAAATAATATGATTTAACTTGCATTTAAAAGATAACTTTTAGATCTAAATTTCTTATACAATAATCATTTTCAGATTCAGATTTTAAAGATGTCAAATATTTAGTTGAACTCTATTCTTGTTCTGAAATAGCTTACAGTTTCTGTTTTAACACCTGTCAGTGTTTTATTGATAACTTTTTAATCAAAAATGATATTGAGTTGATTTCAGTTGCATTAAAACGAAGACTTAAATATCAACAAATTTTTTCTATATACCGTATTTTGAAATTCGAACGTTTGCAGCCTGAAAAATGCGCTCAAAGTTGACCAATCTGTCAAATTGGCCGTAATGGCTACTTTTCTGGAGGCTGATTTTTAACATGTTTTCAAAATGTGTTTAAGTTTAAATAAAACGTGGTTAGCTGTATTAGAGGTTCAATTTCTTCCTCTTATATTCAGGTAAAACTTTTCTATGTTTACTCTTCCTCAATCCTATATAAAGGGGTCATTAAGGTAGAGGTTTTAACAACAAGCATTTTACAAAAAGTTTCAAAGTTTTTAAAAGCTTTCAAGAGAGTTTGGTCCTTGGTTTTTGTGCTGAAGAATCTCTCATCGCTGAAGTTTTATTCTCTAAACTCTCTGAATTTCATTTGCTTTTTCCACTTACAATATTTGAGCTTCAATTCTAACCATTACTCTACAGAGTTCTTGTAAGGGAAAGAGGCTTTTGCAAAAGATAGTTTGTGGTCTTTGATCACCAAGAGAGAACTTGTACTTGAGATTGTGGAGTTGGATACTCCGGTGTATTTGTAACCTCTTTGTGAAGTTATAGTTGTTAGAAATCCTTCTGGGTGAAGGCGGGGACGTATAGCTGGGTGCTCGAACCTCGGAAAAATTCTCGGTGTTTGCGTTTGGTTTACTTGCTCTTATCTCTTGCATTATATTCTTGCTTCAATTACTTACTTTATATTCGTTGCTTCTTATTCATTGCTTTATCTACTTGCTTCACATTTTCTTTGCAACATTGTACTTGCTCTTCATCTTCATTGTTATATTCACTTGTTGCATATTCATATTGTCAATCAAATACTCATACAACAAGATTGCATTGCGCACCTCTTACTCTTAGCAAGAGGAATCACGAGGAAGGAGTTCAGAGCCCTTCACGGGGTATTCGGCTTCTAGCTTGTTTTGGGTTGATTGTTGCATCATAAATTTTTAATTGTGCATTGATTAGCATTATCACCTATTCACCCCCCTCTAGGTGATTTCATCAAGGTCCTACTCAGTAGTAAATCACGTGTTGCCTATTGTCGATGCGCTATCCTAGAACAGCGCCAATAGCAAAATCAGAGGCATCACACATGATTTCAAACGGTTGTGCCCAATTAGGAGCAGAAAAAATTGGCGCAGAAATAAGTTCTTACTTAAGCTTCCCCCATGACTTGAAACATTCATCATTAAAGTCAAAGGCACGTCCTTTGCGAGTAGGTTGGTTAAGGGCCTAGCGATCTTACTAAAATCCTTAATGAACCGTCGGTAGAATCCAGCATGCCGTAAAAAGGATCTAATATCCTTGATACTTTTGGGTGATGGAAGCTTAGCAATCACTTTTACTTTTGCCTTGTCCACTTCAATGCCTCTTCTAGAAATCTCATGGCCTAGGACAATCCCTCGTATCATCATGAAGTGACATTTCTCCCAGTTCAAAGTTAGGTTCTTTTCTTTACATCTTTACAGAACCAACTCAAGATTATGAAGATATTGTTCAAATGAATCTCCGTAGATGGAGAAGTCATCCATGAAAATCTCAAGAAAACATTCTACCATGTCAAAGAACAAACTGAGTATGCACCGTTGGAATGTTGTGGGAGCATTACACAATCCAAAAGGCATGCGTCGATAAGTGAAGGTTCCAAACGGGCAAGTGAACGTGGTCTTTTCCTGGTTTTCTGCAGCAATGGGGATTTGATTGTATCCCGATTATCCATCTAAGAAGCAATAGTACTCATGTCCAGCCAGGCGTTCAAGCATTTGGTCGATGAAGGGTAGCGGGAAGTGGTCTTTACGGGTGGCCGCATTCAACTTTCTATAGTCGATACAAGCACGAACCTTGTTAGGTAGTCTTGTTTGTACCAACTCTTTTTTCTCATTTTCAACCACTATAAAGCCAGCTTTCTTCGAGACTGCATGAACATGGCTAACCCATTGGCTATCAAAAATGGGATAAATTATCCCATTATCTAATAATTTCAAAATTTTCACTTTTACTGCCTCTTGCATGAGTGAGTTAAGCCTAAGTTGTGGGTCCCTCCTAGGAGTTGCTTCATCGGTTAAATGGATTCTATGTTGAACTATTGCTGGACTTATCCCTTTGATATCCTTCATCGTCCATCCAATGGCTTCCGTATGTCTTTTTAGAATAGACATTAAGCTGTCCTCTTGTTGCTCAGTCAGGTGGGATACTACGATGACGGGCAGGGTTTCTCTTCCACCCAGGTAGGCGTACTTGAGGTGTTCAGGTAAGGCTTTTAGCTCTAGGGAAGGTGTTGCTTCATGGAGGCAATCTCCGGACTTTCAATCCTATGATGAGGTACATTTGGGCTTGATGCCCAGTCCATTGCCGAATCCACGATCTGGTTTAGATTAAAATCCTCAAACTCCAGATCAAACTCTTTCTTTGTTTCTATTTCCATGCTTTTCTCATGCTTACTAGTCAGATTTTCAATGAAATTGATCTCAAAAGTTTGATCAGTGATATCCCTGGGTTGTCTTCCAAGATTGAAGACATTGACTTCCTTCGTCATATTTCCAAAGGTCAATCGCATGGACCCGTTCCTACAGTTGACTATGGCATTGGCTGTAGCAAGGAATGGGCGCCCTAAGATAACAGGAGTTTGAGACCGCAGATTTGACACAGGTTGGGTCTCATGCACAATGAAGTCAATAGGGTAGAAGAACTTCCCGACCCAGATAAGGACATCTGTGATTTTCCCCTTCGGGATTTTAACAGATCGGCCAGCTAACTGAATGGCGACTCGAGTCAGACTCGCTTACCCAACCCAAGTTGCTAGTATACTGAGAGAGGTAGAAAGTTGATACTTGCTCTTTGGTCAAGGATTGCTCTGCTAATTTCTATTTGTCCTATGGTGCAGGAAATTGTGGGACATCTTAGATCTTTGTATTTCACTGAAATGGGACCAGACAGAATTTCACTTATATTTGTTGCCAGAACACTTTCTTGGGCACATTTGTCTTTCTCTTCTTCGTACACATATCCTTAAGAAATTTGGCATGAGCTGGGACTTGTTGGATAGCGTCAAGAAGAGGCACATTCAGTTTGACCTGGTTAAACATCTCAAGCATCTTATCCATGTGCATATTCTTACTGTTGTTCCTAAGCCTATCGGGGAATGGTGCTACAGGCTTATGAACTTGCTCAACAGCTTTGTCCTCATCAGATATTTGTGGAGCAGATTGGGAGGAACTAGCAAATGTGGAGGCGGGAGTAGGATCAATGTGGACTAGATTTTTCTGTTGGTAAACCTGATTGACCACCTTCTTTCTAGATCGAAGTGTGTGAACAGCATTACACTGGTTGATCGATGGATCCTGAATTTCATATGCTTGATTGGAGTTCTTAGGGTTAACTAGCGGTTGACTAGGTAAAGTACCCTTTGGTCTTTTACTTAGAGAGCTAGCTAACTGACTCATTTGCATTTCCAATCTCGATATAGCCTGTGTGGTTGCTTAGTGTTTGTCCCTAATTTTGCATGAAGGCAGCTTGGGACTTCATAAAAGCTTCCATGCTCTCCTCCAATTTACTGAATTTCTTTTCCGTTGGTGAACTTTGGAAGGCAGAAGATGGGGCCTGACTAGGAAAATTGGTGGAGGATTGGGATGGTGAAAATTGTTATAGAAATTAGGCCTGAGAGGATTGTTCTGAGCCCAAGAGAAATTTGGGTGAATCCTCCAACTGGAATTGTATGTTTGTGAGTAAGGATTATGTGGCGGCCGTGATTAGGCCACATTCAGGTGTTCCGGTGGCACTTTCTGGGCATGAAAAACAGGGCACTCTTCAAAGACATGGGTCGGTGCCTGACAGTATGAACAACCCAGATTGTGAATTGATGGTGGGTTTATCTGGTTGACATTGGCCGGCTCTTTTATTTCTAGAGCCTCTATTCTCCTCATTAGGGTAGCAATCATAGCTTCTGTAGTTATAGATGATTCTAAGGATAGGAGCCCTCCTTTTGACGCTATGGACTGTGAATTCCTTGGTTTTTCTGTGGCGGCTCCCACTGTAGAGTTTTCTCAGCTAAATCCTCAAATAAATCCCAACCCTGATTCTCATCCTTTTGCAAGAACCTTCCCTGACACATGGTTTCTAACAGGGTTTTCGTTTTATAATCTAAACCATGGTAGAGAATTTGGCACCGATGCCATTTCTCCACACCGTGATGAGGGCACTGAGCGAGGAGATCTTTTAGTCGCTCAAAGTATCTCCAAAATGGTTCTCTCGATTCTTGCCTGAAATACATGATATTCTTTCTGAAGAGGGCAGTCTTGTGAATTGGGTAGAATTTCTTCAAGAAGGCCTTGACGAAATCAACCCACGTTGTAACTGAATCTACCGTCAAACTGTACAACTATTTCTTAGCTAGGTCCTTTAGGGAAAAGGGGATGAAACGTAACCTAACAGCATCGTCCCCTAGCTGGGGAATACGCATCATGAGGCACACTTCTTCAAATTTCCTAACAAAGAAGTATGCGTCCTCTGATTCCAAGCCATGAAACTTTGGAAGAGTGTTGATGAATTGAGGCTTTAATTCAAAGTTGTTTCCATTTGCCTCAGGCAATTTTATACAAGATGGCAATGAGGTTCTGATCGGGTAAAACCTGTCCTGAAGTGAGTCATCACCGGTTCTAGATGCAAGGGTAGAGAAGTGTTTCTGGTTAATCTAAAAGTTACAGGATCTCTAATCCACTCTTGCATCCAGCACGCCACAAACAACGTAAAGATAACAAACACTCGAAAAGAGTAAAAAAACAAATAAAAGAAAGAAAAACAACCAAAAAGCCTTAGTCTAAGGTACCTGGACCTAGACGACTCCTTACTGGTCGATTCTCTAGGGGAGGTTGTTGCAGGAACTCGACTACAAGCTAATCGGCCAGGAAAGGGCAAAACTTGGTGGGAGGTATCTGGGCATGAGCCACGGGCCTTAATTACGCCATACCACGGAGCTTTTGAGGCTTTGCCTCTCAATCCACTTTCCTTGTACACCGATTTTGCAGGAGTATAGTTCTTGCAATTTTCACCCTCGGTTAATCTCTTAATGAGTCTGAGATGTCCCTTGGGCCAACGCCTGTCAGTTTTTAGTTAAGGCTTGGGTTGTGTGAGTGCTCTTGGAGATGGTTTTTGGGCTAAGAAAGGGTGATGAAATCCCCACCCCTTAATGTTAATTGTGCAAGTGTACAGTTTATTCACAACAAGGTAACACTCAAAACGATAAATCAATCCAAAATGTTGGTTCTATTCTATATGAATGCACACGTACCATTTCTCCAGCACTCTTCAACATAAATTGAAATGAATTGAAATAGACACGTGCCCTAAATGCAAAAGTCTAATCCAAATTTCAATTAAGCAACAAATGGATTTCTGTTGAGTTTATTACACATGTATAAGGTGAAGTATTCAAGGGAACTAAAAAAAATTAGAAAGCAATTTGAGCGGTTTTCGGCAACCCTGCAGAAGAGTTTTTTAGTACTTCAATTGGAGAAACTTGCTTTTACACAAATTTGTCGAGGTCAAATGAATCCTCGAGCAACGTCTTTGGCCACCATTTTCGCTTCCCGTGATAGTGAGCTCCTTGGTACTTCTCCTACATACAAGAACAAAGAAAAATCTTTAGCATTGAACAATAAAGCCATTCCCTCCCCGGCAACGGCGCCAAAATTTGATCGGCAAAAAGCAAGCACAAAAATAAGTGAAAGAATGTGGGTCGATGTTACTGCTTTTGCGATTCTTCCATAGTAGCAAAGTGGCTCTACAGGTCGTATCCACAAGGAGGGAGAGCGATGGAAGCTTGATGCGGCTTCTTTGTTCAAGAAAAGAGAAAGTTCTTTGTTTCAAATAAAGAATTGAAAAATGAAAACAAGATGGTTTCAAAAATTATTTTAGAATGATTTGGTGGTTTGTAAAATTGGATTTTCTTAATGGTAAAAATGCATGGCTAACTTTCTACTAAGTGCTCCTACTAATCCCTAACTTCTTGAAGATGTAGCCTCACGATGGATCATAGGCAAGTATTACCTTTATGCATAAGAACTATTCACGTTGGGACCAAATGAAAGTCCTTCCATACACGGCAAAATTTGGACATTCCCTTATCAAGATCCAACAGAAGGCAAGAATAAGGGAAGACACAAGTGCACTAATGGTATCGGTAAAGTTAAAAGAAAAATCTCTAACTTACAAAAATAAGTAAAGTATACAATCCATAGATCATCAAAAACCCGTTAAGCATAAAATATAAGAAAGTGAATACTAGTATGTAAGTTAGAGTTAGAACCCTCGTCTTAAGATATCATAGCTCCCGTTTGCACAAGGCTTATTTGATACTATTGACTCATTTGGATTTATCAATCAAGTTGTTAGAGATTAGTGAGTTACTAGTTAGTTAGCCATACAATAGAAGAGTTAGTTAGACATGGTAATAAAAGAAATAACAAAAGAAGTAAAGAGAAAGGGAGTTACACTACAACAAGAAAGTAAAAGCGAAAAATACAAGTAAATGGAAAGAAGAAAGAGAAGTAGTTACTTGTATTAGCTTGTCACCCTTCAAATACAACTTTTACACACTCTCTCTCTTCACTCTAATGGCTAAACTAAAACAATTACAATCCTAAAAACAAGATTACAATAATGCTCTAAACTCTGGATCTCCTCTCTGTGCAAACCCAAGGGGGTATTTATAGGCACCAGGGGAACGGGGTCCAGGGGGACAACCCTTGGCCTAAAGCACGTACGCGGCCGTGCCCATACGGCCGCAAAAACGCGGCTTGGGCCTCGTTTCCGCGGCCCTGCCAGGGCGACGCATGCCTGGCTTCGGGCAGCGTATCGTCCGTTCTGTCTCCTGTCAGCTGGTTCTTCTGAATTCTGGATTTGATGCCCTGGGCTAACAAAATCTCCTCCCTAAGGTTAATGGCTACTTAGTAGGCCTTTAATTACCCATTAAATGGTGATTTAGGGTCTTCTTCTTCATTTGCACACCATGGACCTAGGATCAAGCAAGCAAAGCTTTATTAGCAGAATTTTATATCAAATAAATATGCAAATGTGATAAAAAATTATGCAAAATTAGAGACTAATTAGTGTGCAGGTAAGAACTCAATCAACTTTCTGTCCAGGGACAAATATTTTCCTTATGATGTGTTTATCATGAAAAATCTTAACTCTATCTTTTGTGATCTTAGCATTTTTATAGGCCTCATTTCTCAATTCCTCTAACTTAGAAATTTATAATTTTTGAAGGTCACCGACCTTATTTAAATCAAAATTTAGCTGCTTGATTGCCCATAAGGCTCAGTGCTCTAACTCAACAGGTAGGTGGCAAGCCTTCCCAAAGACTAACCTATAAGGAGACATCCCTAAAATCGTCTTGAAAGCAGTCCTGTAGGCCATAGGGTATCTACAAGTTTGGTGCACCAATCTTTTTGGTTTTGGTTCATACTCTTCTCCAAAATAAGCTTGATTTGTCTATTGGAGACCTCCACCTGCCCACTGGTTTGAGGATGATAAGGTGTGGACAACTTGTAAGTTATGGCATACTTCTGCATAAGAGCTTCAAAGGATCTATTGCAAAAGTGAGTACCATTATCACTGATGATAGCACGAGGGGTTCCGAAGCGTGAGAAAATATTCTCTTTCAAAAACTTTATGACAACTTTGTTATCATTAGTTTTACTTAGAATGGCTTCTATTCACTTGGACACGTAGTCCACATCAACCAATATGTAATTGTTTCCAAATGAATTAGGAAATGGACCCATAAAGTCGATGCCCTAAACATCAAAGAGTTTTATTTCTAGAATTGGGTTGAGGGCATCATATCTCATTTCGAGATCCTTCCTACCATTTGGCATCTAGGGCACGTCTTGCAAACTTCATAAGTATCTTTGAACAAAGGAGGCCAATAGAACCCACTTTGTAACACCTTTTCAGCAGTCGTGCATGGACCAAAGTGTCCACCGCATGCAAGTTTGTGACAGAAGAATAAAACACTCTTAATTTCTTCATCGGGAATGCATCTCCTAATAATTTGGTCAGAACAGTACTTAAAAAGATCCGGTTCCTCCCAAAAGAAATACAGAACTTGAGATAAGAACTAGTATATAACATTTTTAGACCAATGAGATGGAGTTTGGTTTGTGACTAAGTAATTTACTATATCAGCAAACCAAGGTTCCCTAAAGACAATTAAGAGTTTTTCATCGGGAAAGTCATCATTTATGGGCAATATGTTGCATGGAGGTTTGGAATACATGAGAGATGGTCGGCAACGACATTTTCTACGCCTTTCTTATCTCGAATCTCGAGACCAAATTCTTGAAGAAGGAGGATCCAACGAATAAGTCAGGCCTTGGCATCCTTCTTCATCATGAGGTACCTTAGCACAAAATGATCAGTGAAAATTGTTGTTTTGGACCCTAGTAGGTAGGGACGAAATTTCTCTTAAGCAAACACTACTGCTAAGAATTTTTTATCAGTTGTAGTGTAGTTCATTTGAGCATCGTTGAGAGTTCTACTAGAGTAGTAAATCACGTACTGCTTGTTATCAATGCACTATCCTAGGACAGTGCCTATGGCAAAATCAAAAGCATCGTACATGATTTCGAACGGCTTAGACCAATCCGGTGCAGATATGATTGGTACAAAAATAAGCTCTTTCTTAAGTTTCTCTCAAGAATTTATACATACATCATCAAAAGTGGAGGACACATCCTTAGCTAACAGATTAGTCAAGGGTCTTGCAATCTTTCTAATGTCCATGATATATCTTCGGTAGAAACCGGCATGTCCTAAAAAGGATCGAATATCCTTCACGCATTTGGGCATGGGAGTTTAGCAATAACCTCAATCATGGCTTTATCCACTTCAATTCTTTTCTTAGAGATTTCATGACCCAAGATAATTTCATGTCTTACCATGAAGTGGCATTTCTCCCAGTCTAGTGTCAGATTTTTCTCAGCACAATGTTGGAGGACAAGTTCTAAATGGTGGAGACATTGAGTGAATGAATCTCCGTAGATGGAGAAATTATCCATGAAGGTTTCTAAGAATCGTTCTACCATATCAAAGAAAAGACTCAATATGCAACATTGAAATGTTGCTGGGGTATTGCACAAGCCGAAAGGCATTCGACGATAAGCAAAAGTCCCAAATGGACATTTGAAAATAGTATTTTCTTGGTCCTCAGGAGTAATAGGAATCTGATTATACCCTAGATAACCGTCCAAAAAGCAGTAATACTCGTAGCCAGCCAATTGTTCAAACATTTGATCAATAAAGGAAAGTGGGAAATGGTCCTTACGAGTTGCTGCATTAAGCTTCCTATAGTCAATGCAAACTCGAGTTTTAGTGGGAAGTCGAGTTTGGACCAACTCTTTATTCTCATTTTCCACCACGGTGAAACTTGATTTCTTTGGAACCGTTTAGACGGGACTGACCCATTGGCTATCAGAGATGGGATAGATTATCTCATTGTCTAGGAGTTTCACAATTTCAGTATGAACAACCTCTTGCATTATAGGGTTTAACCTACACTGCGGGTCTCTTTTCCGTGTCGCTTCTTGATTGAGATGAATGCGATGTTGAACTATGGCTGGACTCAATCCCTTTATGTCGGTCATAGTCCAACCAATGGCTTCCCTATGTTTTCTAAGAATTTCTTTAAGATTCTCCTATTGCCTGTCATTTAAATGGGAAGCAACAATGGTAGGAAAGGTCTCTTGTTCACCTAGATAGACGTACTTGAGATGCGCAAGTAAGGCTTTCAATTTCAGTGAAGGGGAAGGCTCACTGGAAGAAGGAGTCAAATTTATTGGCTCCACATTTGGTGACATAGGATTCGAGGCCTAATTCACAGCCAACTCGACAACCTGATCAAGATTAAAGTCTTCAGACTCTAACTCGAAGTCACAATCAGTTTCTAACTCCAATTCTTCTCAATGTTCACTTGTCAAGTTCTCAATGAGGTTGACTTTAAATGTTTGATCTTCAACATCACAGGGTTGCTTTCCTAGGCTGAAGACATTGACTTCTCTAGGCATATCCCCAAAGGTTAACCTCATGGATCCATTCCTACAATTGATAATAGCATTGGCAATAGCAAGGAATGGGCACCCTAGGATAACAGGAGTTTGAGCCCTAGGATTGGATACAGGTTGTGTCTCATGAACTATGAAATCAATAGGGTACATAAACTCCCCGACCCGGATAAAGACATCATTTATTTCCCCCTTGGGACCTTTCACTAAATGGTCAGTCAGTTGGGTTGTGACTCAAGTTGGACTAAAGTCGCCCAAACCGAGTTGTTGATAAATTGAGGGGAGAAAGTTGATATTTGCCCCCAAGTCAAGAGTGCATGACTAATCTCGGCTTGTCCTATAGTGTAGGCAATGATGGGACAATCTGGATCCTTGTATTTGACACGGATCGGACCCGACAGTATTTCAGAAATATTAGTGGCTAAGAAGACTTTCTTGGGAACATTAGTCTTTCTCTTCTTGGTGCACATGTCCTTAGGAAATTTTGCAGACGATGGGACTTGTTGGATGGCATAAACAAGCGGCACATTTATCTTCACTTGATTGAAGATCTCAATTATCTTATCCATGTGTGGATTCTATTTATTATTTTTTAGCTTATTAGGAAATGGTACTATAGGGTTGTGCACCTGACTGGTTGATGTATCTGTTTCAGATTCATCAGATTTGGAAGGATTAGGACTAGATGAAGTGGATGCTTATGTGTGGTTGCGATGAATGGAACTTGATGGTTTTGACACTTGATTATCTACTTTCTTTCCCTACCTCAATGTATGAATAGCCTTATATTGATTCAATGATTGATCCTCAGCCAAATGAGCTTGTTGAGAATTTCTAGGATTCATTACTGGCTGACTGGGTAAGGTACCCTTCTACCTCTCATTCTGTGGATTGGCTAATTGGCTCATTTGAACCTGTAGCCTCTGTATTGTTTGTATGAGGGAGTCTTTGTTCTTTATGTACTTTTCCATGTTTCTTTCAAAATCAGTCATTCTCCTTTCAAGTTGAGGATTCTAGAAGGAAGATTATGGAGCTTGGTTGGGAAATTTTTGTTGATAATTTGAGAAATTGGGTGTATGGTTGAAATAATTATGATGGTAATTTGGAAAGTTGGGTTGTTGATTGGAAGAATTATCGGAATAATGAAAGTGATTTGAATGGTTTGACTGTGAGTGTGATCGGGGGAAAACTGCGCACAAAAAGTGTATGTTTTAAAATCAAGAGTTAAAAGTGCATACTTTGGCTTCCTTGATACTTTTGTTATAGCATAGAGGCTAAACAGGACGAATCCACAGGGTCGGGAAGCGATAGAAGCTTTACCGGTTGACTCACATGTGCGTTAAATTTCTTTCATGTTTTAAATAATGAAAAGAAAAGAAAACAAATAATGGAAAGTGAATCGTACGGCAAAACATGAAGAAGTGGGAAACATAGAAAAGATGGTTTTTGAAATTTTTATTTGTATATCTAAAACAAAGTAAAAAGAGAAAGAAAACTCATGGCTACTAACTACTAATGTCTCCACTAACTATGCTAACCTCTTAGTGATAGTTGCCTCACATGCATTCTTAGCCATCACTAGTCCTTAGTTCAAGAGCATTTCAAAGTATGACCCATAAGATAACTTTCACGTCCAAACTCAACAAAACAAGTACAAGTTACACTTAAACTATCAAAACTAAACAAGAGCAAGCATGGAATAAAGTAATGTTAGCTTGTTAGAGAGTTGGGATGTTAGAGTGTTAGAATCCATAATCATGATCCATCAATGGCTCTTGCAAGAGCAAGGCCAAGTAGAGTCTATTAGATTCATGTGGATTATCAAGTAAGAAGTTAACAAGTTAGTGGTTAGTAGTTAGTTGCCATGAGAGAAAATTAACTAAGCATATAAAAGGAGTTAGAGTGAAGAAAACACGGAGAGATGAAGAGAGAACCTTTCATAGATTATCACCTTCCATTACAAGCACTCTTGCTTTTCACTCATGTACCACTCTCTTTCTTTTTACAAGATCTACAAGAAATGGAAGATACAAAGAGGAAGAAGAAGAACAACTAACCTAAACTACCCTAAGAAGAAGAAATTACTCTTAAACTACACTAATACTAAAGAAAAACTTCTCAAAACTTCTCCTCCGGCTCTGGAAATCCCAGGGTATTTAAAGGCGAAACTGGGCACCAGGGTACATCTACGGAGCCGCGCGTCATACAAGAGCCGCGCGCGCGGCGCCGCCTGCTGCACGCTCCTCCTTTAGTCCCCTTGTCGGCTGTACTTACTAGAATCCAGATTTAGGCCCCTGGTTTTGACGAAACCACCCTTCAAGGTCAATGACTATCTTTGTAGGCTTTTAATCACCAATTAAATGGTGATTTTGGGTCTTTTTCTTTATTTCATGTCATGGACCTAGAAATATGCAAGACAGGTATTATTAACAGGATTTAGTATTAAATAAATGTGAGGATGTGGTATGAAATATGCAAATTTAGAAACTAATCGGAGTGGTCATTGTTGTTTTGGCTCCATGAGAAATTCGGGTGATTTCTCCAGCGAGGATTGTACGTTTGTGCATAAGGATTATTGTTGGGCCTTGAAAAGGCCGCATTCATCGGTTCAGGAATTGTTATTGAGCTTGGAATAATGGACGCTCCTCAGACACGAGATTCATGGCTTGACAGTAAGTACAACCCGGAGTTGAAAATTGGTTTCGGCTGACTTATTTGACTGGACTTGGTTCCTTAGTTTCTAAAGCTTCCAGTCTCTCGCTAGGTTTGCTATTCTAGCCTCGTTCACTATGGATGATTCAATTGAATGTAGACCTCCTTTTGAAGAGGTGGAGTTTGAATTTCTAGAGTTTTCACTAGTTGGTTCCTATTAGATGGTGTTTTCAGCTAGATTTTCATATAAATCTCATCCTTCATTCTCATCCTTTTGTAAGAATCCTCTTGGCACATAGTTTCTAAGAGGGTCTTGGTAGAGTAGTTTAAATCGTCATAAAGAGTTTGGCATTGTTGCCATTTCTCTATTCGATGATGAGGATATTGGACAAGGAGGTCTTTGAAGCATTCAAAGCACCTCCAAAATGGTTGACTAGGTTCTTTCTTGAATTGTATGATGTTCTTCCTAATGAGAGTGGTCTTATGAATTAGATAGAATTTTTTCAAGAAGACCTTGATGAAACCATCCTATGATGTGATCGAACCAGCCGCTAAGCTATAAAGCCATTTCTTAGTTAAGTCCTTAAGAGCAAATGGGACAAATCTTAACCTAATAGCATCATCTACAAGGTATGAGATTTTTTATCATTAAGCATGCTTTCTCAAGTCCTCTTATGAAGAAATAAGCATATTCGAACTCTAAGCCATGAAACTTAGGGAGTGGGTTGATGAACTGAGACTTGAGCTCAAAGTTGTGATCACCAACCGATGGAAGTTGGATGCAAGATGGAAGTGTGATTCTAATGGGATAAAACCTATCCTGTAAAGATGTCAATTGAGCCATAACCGAATCTGGTCTTGGTTCAAGTTTGGGTGGTGATATGTTTCTAGTTAACCTAGATGAATTTGGGTCTCTAGACCACACTTGAATACACAAACACTATCACAAACAAGTTCACCAATAGTCAAGAAGAAAAAGCAACCAAGCCTAGTTTAAGGTAACCTTGACCTAGGTAAGTCCTAACTGGTTGATTATCCATAAGAGGTATAATGCAGACTTTGAGCACAAGCTAATCAACCTGGTCAGAGCAAGATTGATAGGAGGTATCCGCGCAAAAGTGACAGTCCTAATTATGCCAAACCACCTGACTTCAGGGTTCGCCCCTAAATCCCTGTCCTAAGACACTGATTTTGCAGGAGTTATTCTAACACCTTCCCCCGTAGGATAATCTCCTAATGAGCTCGAGATGTCCCTAAGGCCAAAGTCTATTAGATTTTAAGTTAGGCTTAGGCTGTCTGTGCTTAGAGATAGTTTGTAGGCTAAGGAAGGGTAATGACTTCCCCATCTTATCTTATTTTGAGTTTTGCCCTTAAGATTGATTGTGCAAAGTGCATAGGATATAGAAAACTAACATTCAACAAGCAAATAATCACTCAAGAATGTTTCCTAAACTATATGATATGCATACTTACCTTGTCTCTAGCTTCCTTCAACAGTAATTGTAAAAGAAATATAATTAGACAAATGCCTAGAATGCAAGTCTAAACGTTTTAAACAATTGTCAATCAATCAGATTGCTATTGGATTAAAAACAGGGTATGTGAATATTAGATATAGCAGAAATAACACACAAAAACTATATTTTTGCAAAGCAATATGTCCTGCAAAAAAGTGTTTTTAGTAGTCCAAAAAATTTTCAAGCTTTTGCGCTGCAATTTCTTGGAATTCTGTTTCCTACTTTCTAGAGTAGGGCACAGAATAGCAAGTCTTCTCCTACAATACTTGAGTATTAAATCTGATTTCTTGATAGCCTTAAAATAAGACACCAAACTTGTTAAAATATAATTACACCGTTCCCTCCCCGGGAACGGCGCCAAAATTTGATTGCAAGTAAATGCAGTAAGAATTATTGTCTAGCTTTGGGCTAACGGGTCGTGTCTACGAGGAGGAATGTGATGAAAGCTTTTTAATGTATTGTTTAAAAAATCAAAGAATGGTGTCGGTATTTTTTTATGTCGAAAAGAGAATAGAGAGTAAGGAAGTGAGTTAAAGAAAATTGAAAACTTAAAGAAGGCTTTGAAAAAGATGATCTTTCAAAAGGCTTGAAGAGTGGTTGGTTGTTTATTTTAATATATAAAAAAGATCTGGGCTCACTATCTTACTACTCAACTATACATTCCTCTCTTGAAAATCTCAATAGTGCCTCAATATGATCATAGGCAAAAACTTAAACTTGAATTTTGAAAGTCTTAAGTAAAACAAATAAGATTGTTTGAAAAAGTTAAATTTTTCCTTTTTTTAAGAATTCATCTTGAACTGAATGTTAAATCATCAAGTTGTCTTTCAAGTATGAAATAAAAATAAGTTCAAGTGATATTTTTAAAAATAAAAGTTTTAGAAATCCAAACCCATACTCATGTGCCTTCAAGAACACTTCCAAAGAAGCAAGGCTTAGTTTAAGGCATTCATATGATTCTGTTGTGTTTTTTATATCAAAATCATTCAAAACAAGATGGATCGAAGAAAGATGATGGTGAGCCCACTCGTAATTAAGGCAAAATAAGATAAGTAAATAAAATGGAGCATACCCGTGAATTGGAGAAGAGAAGTCTTGATCCTTTATTGTTGTCACTTCAACATCAGATTACAATCACTCTTTTCCTCTCTCTCACTTGTATTTGGACTGAACTACAACTTAAACACCGTGATACAACTTCTTATTAACAATCTAACAAAGAACCTAAACCCTAAAAATAAATAGAAAAACTTAAACTAGTCTTCGGTCTCTCCTTCTCTATAAAATACAGTATTTATAGGGAAAACTAAACGGGGGAGAGCGTACGATGATAGGGGGAGCAAATGTTCACCCACCAACTCAAAAAAGCTACGAAAATGCGGCTTTGGCCACATTTTTGTGGCCTGAGTGTGGCCAGGTGGCCACACTCGGGTGGGGCTGCTCCCTGCTTTAGTGATACACTTTTATCTCTTGCTGGATTTTTCATTTTAGCTCCTGGATTTGACAAAACCTCCTTTGATCTTTGGTTTTAATCAATTGATTTGTGAAGATTTATTTTAACTTGTTTTCAACTGATTTTATCTTCTCTGATTTGCCGTAATCTTCCTTGATCTTCTGATTTGAATTAATTCTGAATTAAATCAGAATTTTGATAGGCTTTTGGGCTCGTTTCCCTTCCCACTCTTTAGAAATGGGTCTGTATTTTGTAAATAAGAATATAAGACTAAATAGATGATTCATTAGGATAATTATGGAAATGTGATATTATAAATGCATTATATGTAACCTATCAGTTTTCAATACATGTTTTTTGATTCGGATTTATAGATACACGTGTGCCTATCTATACACGGCACTTGGCATTCATCACATCACTCGTTAGGGGCTTCTGACTCCCCTGGACCTATATGTTTAGATCTTAGAGTTTAGACCGTGATGGATATCCTGTTGATCAGAGTGGCGCAACGAAAGCGTAGTGGATCAGCGAAAGAGCAGTCCTGAACCCTATCCTTCTAGGACCCCTGCTCGTCTCTCGAGTTTTTCTTTTGTAACTTGTGAGCATATTTTGTACTATTCATTAATGTATATCTCTTTATATTCTCATATTTGAAACTATTGATGATATAATATTCTTGCAATATTGTGTCATATCCTATGATATCTTTGTAATTTTACTCATGTTTGGAATGTATAAAGCACCATGTACTTTCGTATTCTGGTTCTTGCCTGTACTAATGCTTAGCGCATATATTTGAGGGTATTTCTAACCTACGTATATATGTCATAGTAACATCTCCGTACCCGTGGGATCGGGGTGTTACAGGGTAGCATCAGAGCCTAGGCTCTCACATCCTCAGTAAAACTAGTCGGTAAATTAATCGGAAAGAAATTTGTAATTGAAATGCATGAGTCCTAGTTATAAGTGCGGAGTTATCTATTTCTTCTTGATCATCCTTCCATTGGTTCCGTCTCACCTTATTCTGGTATTCTTTGATTATGGTGCATCATGTTATCTTATATCAGATAGTTTTTCGGCTTCACATTCTATTTTTATATATAAATGTGATCGGTCACCGATATTGCATATAAATTGTCACATTCCCATATTTATTATCTAATGAATCCTTTTATTTAGTCTTATTTTTATTTAATAATGTGCAGGACCATTACAAATGTAGGTGGAAAAGAAATGAGTCCAAAAGCCCACTTTAATTCTGATTGAAATCTTAATTAAAGAGGGGACAAATATTCGGGAGGATAGAGATGATTCCAGCTGAAGATCAAATCATATCTTTGAAGATCACATCAAATAAAATTGTTTAATTCAGATTTATTGAATCCAAATCGGTTAACTTGAGGATCACTGAAGATCAGATCAAAATTAGAGACCTAACAGCAAATACAGCTGGACAAAGGGGATAAAACCAAGCGATATAAAATCTCCTCTCCCCTCTAGGTTTTTGCCTATAAAAATTAGAGACCTAACAGCAAATCCACCTTTTTTCCCCTTATCTCCTCACTCCCCTTCCCTCTAGGTTTTTGCCTATAAAAAGCAGGAAGTTCACTGAAGAAGGAACCGAAGACTAGTTTAAGTTTCTTACTTAATTTTTAGGATTTAGGATCATTGTTAGATAGTTTATGAGAAGTTGTATCTCATTTTTCTTTTTGTAGTTCAGTACAGAAATAAGTGAAAGAGAGGAAAAGAGTGTGTAAAAGACCATTGAAGTGACAATCAAAGGAGATTCACCATTGCTTAAACTTGACTCTAGTTTACTGGTATGTCTTTATTTTTATTTCATTTCATTGTTTTCTTTTTCATAGTAATTAGTAGCTAAATCGATTTTCTGAGCTCACTATTCTTCTTCTTTTATGATGTTTTTCTTCTTGATCGATCTCTATTAAAAAGAACCCGATGAATCATATGGTTGCCTAGATTAAGCCTTGCATATTTGCAAGTGTTCTTGAAGGCGCATGATGATGGGAAATGATTTGAACTAACTCTTGAAATATATATTAAAAAGAACTTGTTTTTATTCCATGCTTGCTATAACGCTTTGATGGTTTATTATTCAACTTAAAGAACAATTTCATATATTAAGTTCAATTTCTAAAAATTATCTTATGTGTTTTACTTGATCTCTTTTACATGACTTAAATCTTCGCCTATGATCTCATCGAGGCATTTCAAACTTTCAACGAAATGCCCAGATTCTTCTTTATTAAAAAAAACAAACACAATCACTCTCAAAGCATTTTAAAAATCATCTTCTCCAAAGCCTTCTCCAAGTTTTCAAGTTTTCTTTAAATCACTTCTCTACTCTACATCTCATTTCAACTTAAAAACAAACACCAACACAAATTTTTATTTTTAAAACAAAGCATCAAAATGCTTTCATCGCATTCCTCCTCGTGGGCATTACCCGTTAGCCCTGAGCTACATGATAATTTCTCGCACTATTTCTACAATCAATTTTTGGTGCTGTTGTCAAGGAGGGAATGGTGTAATAGTTTTTTTAACAATTTTGGTGTTCTGTTTCAGGGTGAAAGAAATCAGATTTAGTATTCAAGTATTGCAGAAGAAGGCTTGCTATTCTATGCCCCTACTCTAGAAAGTAGGAACAAAATTCCAAAAGATTGCCACGCAAAAGATTTTTTTTGGACTACTAAAAACTTTTTGCAAAACATATTGCTTTACAAAAATACGGTTTCTACAAGTGTATTTTTGCTATTTCTGATATTTACATAATCCTATTTTAATCCAACAATAATCTGATTGAATGCTAATTGCTTAAAAATAAGACTTGCATTATAGGCATTTGTCTAATTATGTTTTTTTTTTAATTACTGTTGAAAAAAGCTGAAGATAAGGTACCTTTATATAGCATCTAGCATAGAAATATTCTTGGATGATTTATTTGCTTTTTGATTATTACTTGCTTTATACTTCCACACTTGCACAATTAATCTTAAGGGCAAAACCCCACACAAGATAAAGTGGAGGAGTCATTAACCTTGCGTAGTCTACAAACTATCTCCAAGCACGCACAACCTAAGCCTAACTTAAAATTTAATAGATGTTGGCCTTAGGAACATCTCAAACTCATTAGGAGATTATCTTAAAGGGGAAGGGGTTAGAATTTGACTCCTGCCAAATCGGTATCAAAGGACAGGAATTGAGGGACGAAACCCCGAATGTTGGTGGTTTGGCTTAATTAGGCCCATCGCTTTTGTGCAGATACCTTCCACTAATCTTGCCCCCTGATCTAACTGGTTAGCTTGTGATCAGAGTCTGCATTATACCTCCTGTGACAATCAACCAGTTAGGAGTTGTCTAGTTCCAAAGTTTATCTTAGACTAGGCTTGGTTGCTTTTTCTTGTTGACTATTGCTAAACTTGTTTGTGGTAGTGTTTATGTATGTAAGTATGGTCAAAAGACCCAAATTAATTTAGGTTAACTAGAAACACATCACCAGCCAAGCTTGAACCAAAACCAGACCCAATTATGGCTCAACCAATATCCTTGCAGGATAGGTTCTACCCCATGAGAACCTCACTTCCATCTTGTGTCCAACTTCCATGAGTTGGTGAACACAACTTTGAGCTCAAGCCTCAGTTCATCAACACACTTCCTAAGTTTCATGGCTTAGAGTCAGAAGATACATATTTCTTCATAAGAGAATTTGAGAAAATATGCTTAATGATAAAAATCCTACACCCTGTAGACTATGCTATTAGGTAAAGATTTGTCCCAGTTGCTCTTAAGGACTTAGCCAAGAAATGGCTTTATAGCTTAGAGGCCAGTTCTATCACATTGTGGGATGGTTTCATCAAGATCTTCATTAAAAAATTCTATCCAATCCATAAGACCGCTCTCATTAGGAAGAACATCATGCAGTTCAAGTAAGAGCCTAGTGAACCATTTTGGAGGTACTTTGAACGCTTTAAAGACCTCCTTGTCCAATGTTCTCATTATGGAATAGAGTAATGGTGACAATACCAAATTCTCTATGATGGTTTAGACTACTCAACAAAGACCATCTTAGAAACCATGTGCCATGGGGGATTCTTGCAAAAATGATTAAAATGAAAGATGAGATTTATATGAGAATCTAGCTGAAAAGACCATCCAATAGGAACTAACTAATGAAAACTCTAGGAATTCAAACCTCTTCTCTTCAAAAGGAGGTCTCGATTCAATTGAAGCATCCATAGCTGCCGAAGCTAGAATAGCAAACCTAGCAAGAAGACTGAAAGCTTTAAAAACTAAGGAACCAAGTCCAGTCAACCAAGTCAGCCCAAACCAATTTTCAACTCCGGGTTATACTTACTGTAAGGCCATGAATCATATGTTTGAGAAGTTTCCAGTCTTCCAAGCTCAACAATAATTTTCTGAACCGATGAATGTAGCCTATTCAAGGATCAACAATAAGCCCTACGCACCAATGTACAATCCTGACTGGGAAAATCACCTGAATTTCTTATGGAGTCAAAACAACAATGACCACTCAAGGTCAAACCATTCAATCCACTTCTAACATTCCAATCATCAACCCTAATTTTCAAATTATCAACAAAACTTTCACACCAAGCTCCATAATCTTCCTTCCAAAATTCTCTACTTGAGAAGAGAATGACTGATTTTGAGAAGAATATGAAAAGGTATATGAAGAACTAAGAGTTCCTCATGCAAACAATATAAAACAGCCATACACAAGTCATAACAAGGCTAGAGGTTCAAATGAACCAATTAGCCAATTCACAGAATGAGAGGCTAAAGGGTACCTTGCTGAGTCATCTAGTAATGAATCGTAGGAATTCTCACCATGCCCATTTGGCTGTGGATCAACCGTTAAATCAATGTAATGTAGTTAATACATGGAGGTTGGGAAGAAACTTGATAATTAAGTGTCAACAACATCCATTCCTATTCAGCACAACCACACACAAGCATCCACCTCATCTAGTCCCATTCCATTTAAATCTGACGAGTCTGAAAAGGATAAGTCAACCAGTCTGGTGCACAAGCCTATAGTACTATTCCCAATAGGCTGAAGAACAATAAGCCAAATGCACATATGGATAAGATAATTGTGATTTTCAATAAAGTTATGATAAATGTGTCTCTTCTTAATGGGATTCAACAAGTCTCATCATATATCAAATTTCTTAAGGACATGTGCACAAAGAAGAGAAAGACAAATGTACCCAAAAAGGTCATCTTAGCTGCTAACATTAGTGAGCTACTCTCGGGTTCAATCCCTATAAAATACAAGGATCCCGATTGTCCTACTATTGCTTACTGATTGGCAAAAAGTATGCACAAAAATAAGTAAAGGAGCGATGGTCGATGTTACTACTTTTGCGATTCTTCCGTAGTAGCAAAGTGGCTATACGGGTCGTATCTACAAAAGAAGGAGAGTGATGGAAGCTTTGATGCGGCTTCTTTATTCAAACCAAAGAGACACTTCTTTGTTTCAAATAAAGAATTGCAAAGAAAATAAATGATGTTTCAAAGATTTGGTTGATGTTTTGTAAAAGTGAATTTTCTTAATGGTAAAAATGCATTGCTAACTTTCTACTACGTATTCCCACAAATCTCTTAACTTCTTGAAGATGTAACCTCACAAATGATCAGATGCATGCATAACCCTTATGCATAGGAACTATTCACGTTGGAGATCGAATGAAAGTTCTTCCTCTAACTTAGCTTTACACGGTAAAAACTTGAACATTCCCTTATCAAGATCCAATTGAAGGTGAGAATAAGAGAAAAAACAAGTGCACTAATGGTATCAGCAAAGATAACAGAAATATCTCTAACTTATAAAAAGAAGTAAAGTTTACAATCTATAGATCATCAAAAATCGTTAAGTATGAAATATAAGAAAGTGAATACTTGAAAGCAAGTTAGAGTTAGAACCCTCGTTTTAAGATATCATAGCTCTTGTTGCACAAGGCTTATTTGATACTATTGACTCATTTGGGTTATCAATCAAGTTATTAGAGATTAGTGGGTTAGTAGTTAGTTAGGCATGCAATGAAAGAGTTAGCTAGACATGATTAAGAAAAGAAATAACAAGAGAGAAGATGTAAAGAGAAGGAGTATTATACTAAAACAAGAAAGTAAAAGCAAATAAAGACAACAAGTAATGGAAAGAAGAAAGAGAAGTAATACTTGTATAAACTTGCCACCTTAAAATACAACTTGTACACACTCTCTCTCTCTCTCTCTTCCCTCTAATGGCTAATCTAAGCTAGAAGAAGAAGAAAACACAAAATAACTACAACTCCTAGAAAGAAAACAATAACAACTAATCTATACACCTGGCGCGGCAGCGCCAGTACAGCATGGAAACACGGCCTAACGCGCATTTCTGTAGCTGTAGCAGGGCAGCGCATGCAGCGCCGCCTGATGTATGTGGTCGCTTTGGTCCCTATCAGTTGTACTTTCTGAATTTCAGATTTAAGCCCCTAGGTCTGACAAAATCTCCTCCTAAGGTCAATGGCTACTTTGTAGACCTTTAATCACCCATTAAATGGTTATTTAGGATCTTCTTCTTCATTGCACACTATGGACCTAGGATCACACAAGCAAATCATTATTAGCAGTATTTTAAACAAAATAAATGTGCATATGTGATAAAAATTATGTAATATTATAGACTAATCACACTGCCACAGTTATCTTTTTGCTCATCCTGAGCAAAACAAAAAACAAGAGAACTATTACATCACTTTCGCAGGTAACACGATTGCACTGAGCATGTGCAACAAGCCTTTAAATCTCTAGGTTTCTTCTAGAGGAGGAGTGTTGTCTCCTAAGAGTTTTCAGCGGATTGCACCCACAAAATCCAATAAATAAAAAATGTTAGTTGTAAGCAAACCTCGTTCATGAAAAAGAACTTTTACTTATCTAAGTAAAAATGACTAAATGATTATAAGAATTAGGTCTAATCCTCATAAGTCCTCATATACTTTAGCCGTCATAAAAGAAGAAATCATGATTTTTCTTCAAATTTTAAAAGGAACTTGTACTTCTAACTCATCTTGTTATTTTGCTTTAAATAGATATGCATTATGTGAAAGTGTAATGTGCTTGGGATTTCTCTACTCAACTTTAAATGTCTTTTAATTTTATTAATGTTTGCCTAGATGTTTATTCTTGATTTCTTTAGGCTTTCTACTTTACTTATGTAACACATATCCAACCAATGACTCCCACACCAGATGGTTTTAGGGCACCAGGTGGAAAAATACCCCTCAGGTCAAATATGCAAGTATGGTAGGCCACAAAATCAAGATTTATTTATTTTTCCTTAGGTGTAAATAATCATGCTTCTTTATCCAGCTTAATGGTGTTTTTTTGATTTTTTTTTCAAAGTTGTGTCTCTAAATCCCAGCGTGTGCATGTGGTTAATGCATATTCTACTAAAGCTAAATAAAATATATGAGTTATTTTCCTTGTCCCTCCCAACTTTCAGTCAAGCCAATATTTCTTTTTATTTAGGCTAAAATAAAGATTCCTTACTAAGATTCCCTTAATTCTTACAACCTTTTGGTATTTTTATAAAGAGTATAAAAATTCTTTATTCGTTTTGTAGATTTTTTTTTTTAAAGAGAAGTAAAAGAAAAGAAAATTAAATGCTAGCATCCCCCCACACCTATATAATGCATTGTCCTCAATGCTAGTCATGTAAATGCAAATGAATAAATAGGGGGACAAAAGATATTACCGTCTCTGTGGACTCGGGCCGACCAAGTGCGAATAGGCTAAGGAGAGGGAGAGGAGAGTAAGAATTTTCCAAAAAGGTTATTTATAAGTATACAAGGGGTGATTATATCATATAAACAATAATTATAAAGCACCCTTTTTTTTGGTTGTGGTGTGTGGATGGCTATGGTCACGTGTAAGATGGAGTGAAAAGACTCAGGACATCTTCAGCCTGTGACGCAGGCTCAATGGTCAGGAATGGCTTCAGTATTTGCCCATTCACCTTGAATTCGTATTACTCTTTGGATCGAGAATTTCCACAGCACCGTGTGGAAAGATGGTGCGCACAATGAAGGGTCTAGACCAACAAGTTTTTAGCTTCCCTGCGAAAATGTGAAGCCTCGAGTTGCATAGCAGAACTTTCTCTGCCGGGGCAAAGTTTTTTTGGTTGATGATTGGTGATGAAAAATTTTAGTTCTGCTTTTGTGATTCGTGCGCTCTCATAAGCCTCATTTCGTATCTCCTCCAACTCTGGGATCTGTAATTTCTTAGTTCACCGGCTTTAGTCAGATCGAAATTGAGTTGCTTAATAGCCTATAGGGCTCGGTGTCCTAACTCGACTGGCAGATGACAGGCTTTTTCAAATATGATTCTATAAGGAGACATCCCCACGGGTATTGCATAATAAGAGTATTACATCAGAGCATTTCAAAATGTTGTCAGTCCAACCACAGAAAACCAAATCAACATGAGATCCAAAGTATTTCAAAATTTGTTCCAATCAACCGTGGAGTTTTAAAAACTTTGGAGGGGGTTCTGAGGCTGCCTAAAAATTACTGAAGACAAAGCCTCAAATGTGAGCTTTAAAAACACGGACCTAATCTCCTATTCGTGAGGGTCACATTTAATTCAAAAATTAGCCCATGAACTCCGCATTTCAAGTCAAATGAGAGCCTGTGAGCTCCATGTCTCAAGCAATAGAATGAAATCTGCATCCAACGAGATCCGCATTTTTGTTGTAACTGACAGCCATTACAAAGTTAATTAACACCCCATGAAATGTGGGTGTTAATCCCCATTATAGAGGATTTATATGGGACAAATATACACCTGAAGACCCTATAAATAGCTTTGAAAGCTTTGAAAGAAGGGTCGGATAATTTGGAGAAAATCAACGTCTAATTCCAGAGAGTTCGTTATTTGAGCATCCTTGGCCTTAAAGAGTTCTACTATTCTAACTTGCTGCGTCAAAGTTCTAAATCTCTTTGAGATTATTTTCTGCCATTGACTGAAGCTACACACTTCATCAATGATTGAAAAGAAGATCCGAGACCAAGCTTAAGACTCGGCTCATCAACGGAAGACAAGAATAACCTTCCGTCGCTACGCAAAGAACCCGAATTTAATAAAAGAAGAGATCTGCTCAAACACTCCTCTCTTTTGTAATCAGAATTGTTCAGTTGTAATTTTCATCCACTCAAAGAATTTTGCAACTGAAATTTTTTGACCAAACATTACCTTGATTTAGAGGCAACATCGCATAACCCAAAAGATCAGACTCTGTTTCCATCCACATTACATCATCAAGAACGTCATGGAGCAAGTATGAAATGCTATGGACTAAGGAGGAATCCATCATCATGAGCTATAGTGGCACTCGCAATGGTAAGGCTTTTCTGATGGTATAGATTCATATGGATATTACTCAGGCTAAAGAAAATAAATACAAGAGGAAAAAGAACATAAAAATGCAACCTTCGATTAAATTGAAAAACTTTGAAAGAAAGTAGAGAAAGTTACAATAGTGTCACTCTCAATACAACTCTCTTTTTTTAACATGAATCTTTCTCTAACCTAACCTAAGCTTATAAAGAAATAGAAAATTACATAAAAATAAAAAAATATATATGTTAAACTAGAATCAAAAACCTAATTCTAACTCTGTGCTGGAGTGGTACTCATTTACCTTCTGAGATGGCAGTATTTATAAGATAAATAAACTGGTGAGACGGGTATGAAGATATGGGAGCAAATACTCTCCAAACAATTTCAACTATGTCGTGGATCCGCGGCTTTGGCCGCAGATCTGCGGCCTGGATCTGCCGTAGAGCTAGATCCAGGAGCCCGTGGATTTGTTTCTTCTGATATCCCATTTTATTGAATTGAATTTCTAGTTTGACATTGGATCTTCAACATATATGACTCAATCTTCAGTTGTGAAAATAAATTCTCCAAAATCCAAATTAGTTTACCGATATTATTCAATCAGATTTTCAATTTGATGTTGGGATCTTCAAATTTTTTCCTCAATCTTCCTTTATGAAATAAATCAATTTAAATCTTAATTAAATTTGGCTTTTGAGCTTATTTCTCCTACTTCTCCATTAATCAAGGCCTTCACACATTTAGATAATAAATAGAAGTAAATAGCAGAGTTTATTAAAAAATGAATGTGAAAATGTAATAACAAATATGCAAAATATGTGAACAATCACACCCCCATACCTTTCTTTTGCTCGTCCTCTAGCAAAATAAATAAAAAGCCAAGTAGAGCTAACCTAATCTAACTCACTTTTGCTGGAATCATGGTTGCACTTAGCACATGCAATAAGCCGTTAAAACCTTTATGTTACTAATAGAGGAAACGTTTTGTCTCGTGAGGGTTTTTAGTGAATTACACCCACAAGATCCACAAAAGAGAGAAAAACAAAGTGTTAGTATTTTTAAAATGCATTTTGATAAAGGAAAAACATATTTGGTCCATTCTTGCAAAAATTAAAGTAATTTATAAGTCATAGAAATATCAGACTATTCATTGCAAAACTTAATCTTTATTCAAAAACTTATTATCAATCAAGGTAAAAATCAAAACTAAATTACTTTTCCAATTTTTCTTCCTAACCCCAGAAATCAATCAAATTATCTTGTTTTGGCCAAGTATAAGAAATTCTAACTATGATTCTCTTATTCCTTGGAATTAACTTAATTTCTTACAAAAATAGGTCAGAGTAATGTTTCTCTTTTCAAATGTTCTTTTAAAACATTAGAAAATATTTTTTTATATAAAAGGAAAGAAGAAAGTCTATGTTAGAGCCCTCCCCACACCTATCTCATGTATTGTCCTCAATGTATGAATGAATGCATGTATGCATAAAAAAGTTGAAAGGGAAGGAAAAAAAAATGTAACCTCAAGGTGATGGTTCCGGTGGTGGTTTGATTGGGCCAAGCATTGCTGCCCAATCTAAACAATGTGGTGGTTCAAGGAACCTATCTTTAGTGACCTCTTTCCTATTTATATTATTATAACCCCCAAATTGATTAAGATAATGCAAGATCCTAGCATAAGAATTTTCCTGATTATATGACCAATCTTAAAATATCATTTCAGAGTCATAATGGTTTATACCTTGATCCAATAATTGAATGTGATTTGGTGAAATGATAGATTTGGGCTCAAAAGTGAAAAAAACAGTGTAGGCTGTTTAAAAATCATTAAGAGGCAAGTCCTCAAGACACGGGCCTTACTCCAATGTGAAGGTCGCGTTTCAACTAAAACGTGAACCTTGCGTTCATGGGAAAATGTGGATTTCAAAATGTGAGTCTGAGCAACTCCGCGTCTCACGTCTCACGCGGGTCTGAGCAACTCAGGGTCTCGCGTCTCATGCGGGTCTAAGAAACTCTGTATTCTGACTGAGATGCGGACTTTGCGTGCCGCTACTACACAATAATACGAGGTCCGCGTCAAGAGCGAGACTCACAAATCTGTTGTAACTGATGTTCGTAGTTCAAAAGTCATGAAAAACTCCATCGTTGTTTGAACAACGTATAAATTTTGGAAAACCTAAACTAGCTAGAATTCTTTTTAGGAAAATTGTGTAGTGGCAAATTAAGGGTCGAATCCATAAAGACTCATTCAACTTAGTTTAAATATTTAAATTTAATGCTTAATCTAGTAGAGAAATCCTTAAAGAAAGGTGCAATGATTGTTTTAAAAAAATTAAAAAGATCTTTTGGCATTAAAATATGAAGAAAACAAAATAAAAAAATAAAAAATGAATACTAACCTTGTGCGAAGATTGAATAACTAAGGTGATGAAAAAGAAACTAAAAGATTGGTATGAAGAGAAGAGGAAGATGAAAACCGGTGACTTTGTTCCTTATCGTCGCTTTAATATCTTCCTCTCCGATCTATGTTGAAGACAAAAGAGTTAACAAAAGAAGAGATGATTAAACATGCAAGAGATTGTTAATGAGTTCATAAAGTAAAACATGTAATTAAAAGAAGAAAATCACATAAAAAATAAAAGAGAATAGTGGAGAAATGTTAGACTGAGACGCTACAAGATCTGTACTAAAAAAGACAGATTTTTATTGAAAAATCGTTGTTACAAACTTTTGATCCCAAACTCACATTACAACGTTCAATTTTTCCTCTCAATATAGCCTTTACAGACTCACGGTGTACATTTCTCCACAGTATGACTAGTAATTATTAGAAAAACAGAAGGAGGAAGAGCGTATGAAGATAGGGGGAGCTGGCGCTCCCCTAATCTCTTAACATGGTCACGAAAACGCGGCTTTTGCCGCGTTTTTGTGGCATGATCCTGACCATTGGGCCAGGACCTGGGGGTGTGCTCCATCCATTTGTCCTCTATTCTTCCGTCTTTCTGGATTTTGAATCTCTGCTCTGTATTTGGTGATATATTATTTTATACTTGGTAAAACTGATAGGGTCTTCACAAATTTGATTTTCTCTTTGAATTTTTATAGTATTATCTTATCTGGTAAATCCAATCTTCAGATAAGATATCCTCCAGATCCTCTAAATTTGAGTCAATCCCCGTTTGATTTGAATTTCTAGATTTATTTGAATAGGATCATGTTTATCTTCTCTCCTGTCATGAATAAGAAGTTAAGAAAAGTTATTTGCAAGATTTATTAAAGAATATATGTAAGAGTGCAATAATATTTATGCAATATTTGTGTCCAAACACACCTCCATACTTATCTTTTGCTCGTCCTCGAGCAAAACAAAAACTAAACCTAAAATTTTATTGGACCACTTTCACAGGTCACGCGATTGCACATGGCATGTGCAACAAACCTTTAACCTCTAAGTTATCCCTAGAGGAGGAGTTGAAGTCTCTTGAGAGTTTTCAGTGCATGACACCCACAAAATCTATAAAGAAAAGAAATAAATTGTTAGTATTTTTGAAAATACATTTTGAAAAGAAAAGGAAATATTTGAAACTTTTTACAAGAATTAAGCAATTTATAAGTTATAGGAGCACTAAACTATTCCTCCCTAGACTTAGTCTTTATTCAAAGATTTGTTATCAATCAAGATTGGGAATAAAAATATTCTCATCTAATTTAATATTTTACCCTAAATCATATGCATCTTGTGACCGTGAATATTTTGACCAAGGGTTCTTCAACTCTAACTCTTATGCCTCATTTATGTATATATTGGTGATAATATTTCTTAGCTCTCTCAGGCTTTCTAATTTTCCCATGTAACGAGCCTTAGTAGGTGTCTCCCTAACTGGACGGTTTTACGACACCGAGTGAGAAAATACCCCACAAACTCCGAGC
>JAVJIF010024834.1:0-79838 GCA_038442645.1 Agave tequilana | reverse complement strand
CATTAAGTTGTATGCATCGTGTGTGAGTTATCAATATTGTTTATTTTTTGACATGATTGGTAATACATGTGTGTATCTTTTTACATGTGCAATGTGCATTACATGTTTATAAGGTAATGCTCTTATTTTATATTGAAAGAAGGGACCGGATTGAACTAGAGGTGATCAAAGGGAGTATTATTATTATTTAATATATCAGAGGAAGAGACCGGGTTAAACAGGAGGTGACTGAAGGGGAGTATTATTATTTAACATATCGAAGAAAGGAACCAGGTTGAACTAGAGGTGATTGAAAGGGAGTACTATTATTATTTTTATTGAAGTGTGCTTGGATAAATTTTAATGTCTTGATTTTACTTGGTTAATTAAAAGCATGTATGAATATATATTTATGACATCTGGTATATTGATGTGGTTGTTTGTGACATCCGGTACATGGATGTAGTTGTTGTAACATCGGTATATGATATGGTTATTGTAAATCCAGCATATGTGTGTGATTGATGGTGACATCCGATATATGGATGTTATTGTTGTGTATTTCATCATTTATAAACATATGATTATATTTAGATACTACCTTGAGTGTATGTGATATCTGCGTGTCTCGTATTTTATTATATAGGAAGAACAATAACGAATTATAAACTAATCTAAGTAAAACTATATGCTCTGAAAAATATGATTATGACCGTGTGTTAAATGTACAAACACGAATGTATTATGAATTGAATGTAATTAGTATATGAATATGTTATATGGTATTGTATTATTAAGTTAATAAGTGATACATATATTAAAGTGTATGTGATCAATGAATTCCTAGGCGAATATAAGAGGTAAATAATTAGGTTAGAGTTGTATAACTTAACATAATACATAACAACCTATTCCCTTCACCCTATTCTTCCCTCGTGCGCGCAATCGCTGCCTTGGCCACCGTCGCTACCCGGTTGTCGCCTATCGCTCACCAGTCATCGTGCTCCTCTGGCGGCCAGCCAACGAGAGGGAAGAGATAATGTGACGCCCCGTCCCGCGGGTACGGAGACGTCACTGCGACGTATACGCATATCAGAAATACCCTCACGTATATACACTAAGCATCAGTATAGACAAGATCAGAGTGCCGAAGCACAGTAGTAATATACATTCCATAGAAAAGTACAAATATATAGTTATCACAGAGAGTGATACAATATTATAAGAATATTACATCACCAGAAAAAATATAAAGTACAATATACGAAGAGATATACATAACAAAAACTAAGAGGTGCTCACGAGCAGCAAGAGGGGCTCGAGAGCCAATCAGGAGAAGAGCTTGGAGGGAAGAGCTACGGCGATTTCAAGCTTCTGCTGCGCTCTGATCACCACGAAGGATCCACTGCGCACTCTGATTAGCTACAGCAAGGCTACCAAGGTCCAGACTTTAGGATCTGGACATGAGAATCCAGGTTGTCGGATGCAACCTGGCGAGTACATATAATAAGACCAAGTGGCGTGCATATCAGGTAGTCACACGTGTACATGATCAAGTGATATGGTCCAGACATACAGGTACAAGCAATGATAGTAATATAAAGAAAATTAAAGGAACGACAATAAATTTGAAATCAAGTAATTAGATGTATATTGATAAATCTGAATCGAAAAACATGAATAGAAAACGATGTCGAGAGCATAGGTACAAATAAGCATGCGATAAATATAAGTATGGACAAAACTAGTTGTACAAGCTCAGATATGAATTCACGAGATTGATACGTCAAGGGAGTAATCCAAACAAGAAAACCCTCATCTATATACCACATATCTCATGTCGCCATCATCTGAGTTCATACAACTTGAGTTGCCCTCAGAGTAACAGAACTAGAGTGTGTCTAGAGTAATCATTGTATCACAGAATTCATATGCCATAAAGTAAGGTGTCAACTCAGAGCATAATACCTGATTAAATGATTTATCACTATAATTGGAGAATATAAGGTGTTGCATTTATGTTATTTAATAATAATCATCAGTATCATTTGTTATTCGTGTCCCTTTCCCACCGGCGCCCCACAACACTGATAGTTCACGCTAGAGCCTGCATGACAGTAGAACTCATCCGAACTCCGATATGCGGGTAACATTATTTGAATAGGGGAGAGACCAAATAACATATGCTCCTGGCGTTATTATTGTACAAGTATGTGTGTTAATGTGTACTGAGAATGCTTATCACGCTAACACCAGGCGGCACAGGCAGGAGGGAGGATAGATTCAGGAGGTGGCCACAAGATTCAAGAGGTGTCCCCATAGATTCAAGAGGTGCCCCCACCACGTGTCTGGTGTGACACTTGCTCCATGTGGCACTTTGCTCTGTGTGGAAAATGGATTCTAGAGGTGGCCCACAGATTCAAGAGGTGGCCCCACCACGTGTGTGGTGTGGCACTTTGCTCCATGTTGCACTTTGTTCTGTGTGGGGAATGGATTCTAGAGGTGACCCCACAGATTCAAGAGGTGACCCCGCCACGTGTGTGGCATGACACTTTATTTCGTATGGCACTTAGTTTCATTCAGGATCCGTCGGACGCTAGCATGATCGTGGGATACATCCTCGTCATCCCGACACCAGCATGCTCTGCCGGACGTCGATATGACTGTGCTATTAACAAGAGAAACAGTGTAGGGGACATGAGTACATGAGATACAGGAGTTCAGGAGTATAGGGGTTCAGGAGTACAGAGTACCAGATGTCTGGTAGTAGTATAATAATCATGTCAAGGTCCTCGTAACAGTGATAATCATGAATATGCAATGATACAGGTGTCAGGTGTAATAGTATCCAGTCAGGTGTCACAATATCATGTCAAATGTGTCAGTACCAGGTGATAGCATATATCAAGTATCAAGTGGTAGCATGTCAATTGTCAGGTGTCATATATCAGGTGTCAGGTATCAGGTGTCAAGTGATAACATGTCAAGTACAGGTGTCAGATATCAAGTGTCAGGTATCAGGTGTCAAGTACCGGTATCGGATATCAAGTGTCAGGGATCAGGTGAGTCAATAGGAGCCACAATATTATATGTCAGGCAATCATCTGGTCATGTAATATGATACAAGAAATAATATAGTTAAATATTTCAAACTCTTCAAAACTATATCTATAACAACAATAAATTAATCTTTTAATTAGCTATGCGGAGCCGAGCGAAGCGGGAGCGTATCTAGGCATACCATACAAGTATAATACCAGTTCAACAAATATAATAACGGCCGACAAGTATTCATATAACATGCTCATTTTAAAAAATCACTCGCATATCATATATCAACTCGCATAAGATGCATCATGTATTAAAAGCTAGAGTAGTAATTGTTAGGCATGTAACTGTAGTAACAAGACATCCACATATAACAAGACATCCACATATCAGTATATCATACAATAAACACTAGAGTAGCAGTTACTAAATATGAATGAAGATATCAAAGCAACTTAAATTATACCGAGCCCTAAAATAGAATTAGCAAGGCATGAAGCAACACAATGAATTACTCGCCTAAAATCACTAAAAAATGTCATAAAATCTCAGAACACCATAAACACGTACACGCTACTTATCCATATAAATTATATAATTTATATATTATATATATATATAATATATATATATATATATATAATATATATATATATATATATATATTAGAGAGAGTGAGAGAGGAGAGAGAGTGAGAAAAATTAGTTAGAGAAGGAGGATAGGGGGAGAGGGGGAAAGGGGGGGAGAGAGAGAGAGAGAGAGAGAGAGAAGAGAGAGGAGAGAGAGAGAGAGTGTGTGTGGTGTGTGTGTGTGTGTGTGTGTGTGTGTGTGTGTTGGATAAGGTGGGGTCATTAGGAAATAAGGGAAAGGGTATAAGTAAAAAGAAGGGAAAAAAGGAAAGGAATAAAAGAAAGAAAGAAAGAAAGAAAGAAAAAAGTAGAAAGGAGAGGGGAGTGGGGAGTTGGCCGGCGGCAGGCCACCGCAGGAGGGGGCGCCTGGGCCCGGGGGAGGAGGAGGTGGGTGGTTGAGTTGGTGTGTTGATGTTGTTATTGTTATGGTGATGGTGGTGGTTGAAGGTGTTGTTAGGGAGTTGGAGGAGGAGGAGGAGAGAGATGGTGTGTGTGGTGGTAGAAGTAGAGAAAATTAGGGGTTTTGATGGTGAATTTTGAAGAAAAAGAGGAAGGTAGAGTGATGGGTTTATGGAGAAATTGGAGGAGAGGGTGTGGAGATTGGAGAGGAGGAAAGTGGGGAAGGAATGTGGGGAGGTTGGGGGCGGCGCACTGGACGATGGTGATGAAGGTGACAACTGCTCAAGGAGGGAAGAGAGAGAGAGAGAGAGAGAGAGTTGGTGGGAGAGAAGGAGAAATGGAGAAGATGGGGAAGAAGGAAAGAAGGAAAGAAAGGAAATTAAAAGAAGGAGAGGGAGAGGGAGAGTATGGAAGGAGAAATGGGGGATGGCTGCTACTGCAGCTGATGGTGTTGCTGCCATTTCGTTGGCCGGGAGTGGGGGGAATTGGGGATAGGTGGAGGAAAAGAAAGGAAGAAAGAGAAGGAAAAGAAAAGAAAGGAAAGAAAAAAAGAAAAGGAAAAGAAAAAGAATATAATTAAAATATATTATTGAATAATTGATTAGTATCCAATATTGCATTTTTACATCATAATCCCCATGCATAATACAAATAAATAAGTGATTTTTACTCCTCTTCTCTACTTATTTGCAGGTACACACTTAAAGGAGAGATAGCCAATTAATCACCTTAATTAGCGATAATTAAGTGATTAATCAAAGATTAAAGAGAAGCCAAATTCAAATCCAGATCTAGAAAGATCCGCGCGTCCAAAGAAAGATCCAGATATTCCACGTGGCTAACCTCCTAACAAACAAATCCTACCAGAAAATCTGGGCTCAACGGCCCAGATTTTGCCGCCAACTTGCAAGATCCTGGAGATCCGGCGGCAGTTACAAGTCTGTTTGGCTCGGATTTTGCGCCAACAGAATATCTTCTGGATCCTTCACCTTGGTCTATAAATACCTGGACTTGGACCTGCGAGCAGGAGACTGATCAGAGAAGAGAGGAGCTTAGTTCATTAGTTGTAATTTTCATGTATTTTCTCTTAGGTTTTTGTTCTTGTAGTCCCTCTTCTCTATCCTAGATTTCATTACAAAAGAGAGTGATTGTGAGGGAGAGAGCTTGTATAATCAAGGGTGACACTTGAAGCTATGCAAGGATTGATCCATCCTCCATTCCTCTACTTGAGTTTGATTCTAGTTCTTGTGCTTTCTTTACATGCTTTCTTACTTGCTTTGTTTAATTCTTGCAATTTACTTCTAGCTTTGTTTTAGTTTTGTAATGGCTTCTTGTAGCTAGATTTCATTCATGTACTAGTTCACCACTAGCTTAGCCACTTCAATAACTCTTGGGTGTTTGCTTTTGTTAATCTTGCAAGTGTATGATCTTCTCTTCTCCGATGGTTTAAACCACCATCTTGCAAATGAGAAAGTAATTAGGTCAACACGTGAGAGGAATTCTAAGCCTATGGAGTGACAACATTAGGCAAAGCTTTCATTATCAAGGAGTTTGGTAAGCTTTGGCAAGCTAGCAAGGTAATCTAGTCTTGGATCACTTTCTTTAAGTTTTCTTATTCTTTTCTTGTGAATACAATATCCACATCACTTCTTGATTTCTTTTCCACTTCCACATGAACATATCCATCTTCTTTTGGTTTCTTTTGCATTTGCTTCATTAAGTTTATAAGTAAGAGAAGAATACTAGTTTTATCACTTCACTACCATACGTTAAAGCTTCTATCGCGAGCTCTCCTGAGATCGACTCGGTATAGCTCTATGCTATAGCGGAGACAAGAAAGGGTACATCAATCACATTTGTTACATAATAAGTACACCTTCTTAGTCCAATCAATTTTTGGCGCCGTTGCCGGGGATGACAATTCTCTAATACGACGCATACATATTCTTTCTTAATCAATTTTTGGCGCCGTTGCGGGGAGAGCGACGGTATTATTTTAAAAGTGAGAAACTAAACGATTCTTCTTCTCTGTTGCAGGTGACAGGAGAAGAAAACAGGAAAATATCTACAGCAGAAAACATATAAGTGGACCTGGGACTCTGCTCAAGAAAGCAGAGCCAGGATCCCTCTATTGTGCCGCGGATCCACAAGAATTGCCGTGGAAACGCGGCACTTTAGAGTTCACTACTTACAAAATTTTTGCAGGGGCTTCTGCTCTGCAAGATACTGCTGCCTATATACTTCATTTCCTGTATACTTCACTGTATTCCTGTTAATTAATTCAACAGTAAAAAGTTGGTTGTAATTGATAATAATTGTTAGACATTTGCATTATAGGCACGTGTCTTTCAATTACTTTAAATTTACTGTTGAAGAGTGCGTGGGACAAGGTACGTAATTCATTGCATATAGAATAGGACTCACTTTGTTTGATTTTTCTTACTTGGATGTGAACCTTGTTTGTTTCTATATCGTTACACTTGCACAATTAATTCTAAGGGCAATTCCTGTAAATAACATAAGGTGGGGGAGGTCATTACCCTTTCCTTAGCCCGGAAATCATTTCCCCACGTACTCACAATCCTAAGCTTGTAAATAAAATTTGATAGACGTTGGCCCTAGGGACATCCGGACTCACTTAGGAGATTATCCTAAGGGGGAAAAGTGTTGGAAATTGACTTCTGTAAAATCGGTGTCTAGGAAAGGGGTTGAGGGCCGAAAGCCCGAAGGTTGTTGGTTACTTAATTAAGGAACGTCTTCGGACGGAAAACCTCCCAACGACTTTACCCTTCCCTGGCTGATTTGCTTATAGTCAGAGTCCACACCAAACCTCCCGTGGACAGTCTATTTAGGAGTCATCTAGGACCAGAAACTCTAGACAAGCTTGGATTGATTTTTTCTTTTGTGTTTGTTATTTTTCTTTTTCGCTGGTGTGATCGGTGCACGTTGTTTGTGATTGTATATACAATAGTGGTTTTGTGATCCTAATTCTTCTACACATACACTTCCACAACCACTTCATCATGACCAACAACGTCTCACTTCAGGATCGATTTTATCCGATTCGCACCTCCATTCCTTCATGCATTCTTCTCCCCGAGCCTAATGGAAATCATTTTGAGCTGAAACCACAATTCATTAGTACACTTCCCCACTTCCATGGTCTGAGTCTGAGGACGCGTACCTCTTTATTCGTGAGTTTGAAGAGGTATGCCAAATGATGAGAATATCCCAACTTTCTGAGGATGCTGTTAGGTTACGGTTCATACCGTTTGCACTTAAAGATTTAGCTAAGAAATGGCTTTATAGTCTTCCTGTCAGTTCCATATCTTCATGGGATGATTTTGTTAAGGTCTTCTTAGGAAATTCTATTCTATCCACAAAACAGCCCTCATGAGAAAAAACATAATGCAATTCAAGCAAGAACAAAATGAACCTTTCTGGAAATATCTTGAGCGTTTCAAAGACCTCCTTGCCCTATGTCCCCATCACGGCATAGAGAAATGGCGGTTATGCCAGATTATCTATGATGGATTAGATTACCAAACGAAAACACTTTTAGAATCCTTGTGCCAAGGGGAATTTCTGAAGAAAGATGAACATCAGGGGTGGGATCTCTTTGAAAACCCTAGCTGAGAAAACCATTCAGTGGGAGTCATGCCCTGATAAACCGACTCCCACCACTTCCAGAACTGGTACACAATCCAAAGAATCCTCTCTAGCTTCAGAAACCAAGATCACACAATTAATGAAGAGGATAGAGTTGCTTGAGTCAAAAGGGAATTCTGTGGTCAACCAGGTCAACCCATTGCCTTTAATTAGACCAGGTTGCACCAATTGTCAAGACCTTAGCCATGTTGTTGAGGAGTGTCCATTATATCAGCCCCCATTTCATGAGAACATGAATGCAGCATTTACCAGACCTCCATACTCCAGCACTTACAAGTCAGGATGGCAGAACCATCCAAATTCTTTGTGGAGTCAGTCTGGTCCTGAGCATCATATGCCACCACTTCCACATCTGTACAATGCTCAGTTTCATCCATCCAGTTTTGATCAAAATTCACTGTATATTCATCCATCTCAAAGTCCACCACAGTCATATCAGGACCCACCACCATATTACCAATCACAGTTCCAATCTCCATATCCTCAACATCCACCCAAAAATTCTGAAATATCTGAGTTGAAAAAAATGCTAGAAACTTTTACAAAGAACCAGGAGCAGGAGTTGAATAAAATAAAGGTCCAAATTGGTCAATTGGCTGAGAATCAAAAAAGTTTTTTCCCAAACCAGCCATTGCCAAATCCTAAACACCACTTCTCTTTGAATAAAGTGGAAGATTCAGGACCCAGTCAATGTCATGCTATTCATACCCTGAGATCTGGTAAACAAATAGACAATAAGGTTTCTAGTCCACAATCTCATCCAGTACCAAAGCAAACTCCTCATGTCCCAATGTCACCAACTTTTGAAACCCATCCTCTAGTACTGAGCCATCCACTTCAAAAGCCAAGGGGAAAGAAAAGGTAGATGAGCAACTTATAAGCCTAGAGTACCATATCCAAATAGGCTTCTAAATAACAAGTCAAATGCTCACATGGAGAAAATAAAAGAAATGTTCAATAAGGTCCAAGTCAATGTCCCTCTTCTTGATGCCATTCAACAAGTGCCATCATATGCCAAATTTTTGAAGGAAATGTGCACCAAGAAGAGGAAGACCCAAGTCCCTAAAAAAGTCTTCCTTGCATCATCCATCAATGAGTTGCTCACTGGTCCAATTCCTGTTAAGTACAAAGACCCAGGGAGCCCCACCATTTCATGCATCATAGGACAGACTACCATCAATAGGGCACTTCTTGATTTGGGGGCCAGTATCAATCTCCTGCCTTTCTTGTGTACCAACAATTGGGGTTAGGTGATCTTCTCCCGACCAAATGACCATCCAATTGGCTGATCGCTCTGTTACTAAACCCAAGGGGTAATTCAAGATGTCCTGGTCAAAGTTGGAGAATCTTTTATCCAGTTGACTTTGTTGTCCTTGAAACAAAACCAGTGTCAAATTCCAATCAAAGGGCACAAACTCCTGTCATCTGGGTCGACCATTCCTGGCTACTGCAAATGCAATCATTAATTGCCGGAATGGATCTATGAGGTTGACTTTTGGTAACATGACACATGAACACAATGTCTTCCACACACAGCCTCACAAAACAAAAGATCAAACATTTGAGGTTAATTTCATTAGTAACAATTGTGAGGAGGAAGGTGAAGATCCAAAAGATGAGTCACAATCTTGTGATTCTCTATCCGAGTACCCTTTCAAACGGGGAAAGTGATTTGGATACTTTCACTTTCAATAAGCCAACTGAGACTGTATTTGAACCTCCAATTGATATATCATTTGAAGACTTGTTTGCTGAAGAGATCATGTGCTTAGATGAGTTAACTGGGGTAAGTTAGCTAATTGTCCACTTCCGGATGTTGACTTGAGCTTTGAAGAATTATATGGAGAGGAGTTAAAATTCTAAAACACGGAAGTGATGAGATTCTGAGTGAGAGTGGTGATAAGGACTTTGTGTGTGAACGATGTGGTGGAAAGAGTATGAATGAAAATAACAACAAATTAAAACTGGAATCACCTAGGGTAAGAACAATTCAGACCGTTTCCCAAGGAGTTCAAGAAAGAGAACACATTGGAACGATGGGAAACGGGCCAGAGGGAAGCGACCAAAAACCCAGGTGAGAGTTACATTTGTATATTCCTTGTAAATAATTTTTCCTACATCTTACCTATTTCATGCATACATTTACCATAATGCATTGAGGACAATGCATGAAATAAGTGTGGGGGAGGGTTTACTAACATAGGATCATTTCATTTTTTAGGATTTTCATTTTCTTTTTAGGTTTTTATTTTCTTTTAGATTTACCTTTTTAAAGATTTTCTATTTTCTTTTAGATTTTCTTTTAATAAAAATAAAAAAAATAAAAATAAAAACTTTTTGAAATAAAAGACAAAGTTTTGATCTATTTTTAAGAAAATTAAGATGTATCTTAGAGATTAAGAAAGCCTTAATTATGACATCTTAAACATAGTTGAAGTAATAGATTTGTTTGAGATTATAGGATAAGTAAGTAAAATTGGTGAGATATTATTATCTTGAATTTTTTGCCTTAGATAAATATGCACTTCACACTTACACTTCTTGGGATGGAGACAAAGACCAAAAATGCCATATAAATAAATAAAAAAAAAAAAAAAAAAAAAGAAAAAAAAAATATAAATAAAGATCACTTATTAAGCTGGATAACTATGCCTCAAGAAGCATGGTTATTCACGCCTAACGGTGATTATAAATAATCCCCTTTAGTCTTGTGGCCTTTCTATTCGAGACCTTAAACCCGAGGGATGTTTTCTCATCTGGTGCCCTAAGACCGTATGGTTTGGAGTCATCGGTTAAAGGCTCGCTACAAGGGTAGACTAGAAAGCCTAGACTAAGGGAAGATTAAATAAAAAAAAAAAAAAAGAATATATATAAATAAATGGCTTGATGGTTGGAGTTGAAATCCCAGAAATATTCACAGAGCACGGTGTGCATACTATCTAGTTTTATGAAAGATAAAAATATTCAATCCAATTTTGAATTCTTACCTTAATTGAAGACAAGATCTTGCATAAATACTAAGTTTAAGGAAGAATGATTATAGGTGGACTTATGACCTAGGATCACTTATATTTTGCAAAAATAGTTCGTAAATTGTCTCTTATTCAAATGCGTTTTCAAAATACTAACATTTGTCTTCTTTCTTATGGATTTTGTGGGTGTAATCCGCTGAAAACCCTCAGGAGACAACACTCCTCCTCTAGGGTAACCTAGAGGTTTAACGGCTGTTGCACATGCTCAGTGCAATCGCGTCACCTGCGAAAGTGGTGTAATAAACTGTTAGTCTAGATTTTCTTTTTCTTTGTTTTGCTCGGGACGAGCAAAAGAATAAGGTGGGGGTGTGATTAGTATCCAATATTGCATTTTTTACATCATAATCCCCATGCATAATACAAATAAATAAGTGATTTTTACTCCTCTTCTCTACTTATTTGCAGGTACACACTTAAAGGAGAGATAGCCAATTAATCACCTTAATTAGCGATAATTAAGTGATTAATCAAAGATTAAAGAGAAGCCAAATTCAAATCCAGATCTAGAAAGATCCGCGCGTCCAAAGAAAGATCCAGATATTCCACGTGGCTAACCTCCTAACAAACAAATCCTACCAGAAAATCTGGCTCAACGGCCCAGATTTTGCCGCCAACTTGCAAGATCCTGGAGATCCGGCGGCAGTTACAAGTCTGTTTGGCCTCGGATTTGCGCCAACAGAATATCTTCTGGATCCTTCACCTTGGTCTATAAATACCGGACTTGGACCTGCGAGCAGAGACTGATCAGAGAAGAGAGGAGCTTAGTTCATTAGTTGTAATTTTCATGTATTTTTCTTTAGGTTTTTGTCTTGTAGTCCCTCTTCTCTATCCCTAGATTCATTACAAAAGAGAGTGATTGTGAGGGAGAGAGCTGTATAATCAAGGGTGACACTTGAAGCTATGCAAGGATTGATCCATCCTCCATTCCTCTACTTGAGTTTGATTCTAGTTCTTGTGCTTTCTTTACATGCTTTCTTACTTGCTTTGTTTAATTCTTGCAATTTACTTCTAGCTTTGTTTTAGTTTTGTAATGGCTTCTTGTAGCTAGATTTTCATTCCATGTACTAGTTCACCACTAGCTTAGCCACTTCAATAACTCTTGGGTGTTTGCTTTTGTTAATCTTGCAAGTGTATGATCTTCTCTTCTCCGATGGTTAAACCACCATCTTGCAAATGAGAAAGTAATTAGGTCAACACGTGAGAGGAATTCTAAGCCTATGGAGTGACAACATTAGGCAAAGCTTTCATTATCAAGGAGTTTGGTAAGCTTTGGCAAGCTAGCAAGGTAATCTAGTCTTGGATCACTTTCTTTAAGTTTTCTTATTCTTTTCTTGTGAATAATATCCACATCACTTCTTGATTCTTTTCCACTTCCACATGAACATATCCATCTTCTTTTGGTTTCTTTGCATTTGCTCATTAAGTTTATAAGTAAGAGAAGAATACTAGTTTTATCACTTCACTACCATACGTTAAAGCTTCTATCGCGAGCTCTCCCTGAGATCCGACTCGGTATAGCTCTATGCTATAGCGGAGACAAGAAGGGTACATCAATCACATTTGTTACATAATAAGTACACCTTCTTAGTCCAATCAATAATAAATAAGTAGGATAAAATAGGAGAATTAGGTAAAAGAGAGGAGGAAGAAAAAGTAAGAAAGGGAAATAGTCAATAAATAATATTATTATTTAAATAGGGGTAAAATTTGACTATTTCAGAAATGCTCTGAAAAATTCTCAAAAATAGAAAATATTATTTTAAGATGTCATGTGAAATTGGATCGAGAAATTAAATCTGTTTTTAAATTAAAAATCTTGGAATCTTCTAGCGAAAACGGTCGACACCAAAATCTTTCAAAATTTGATAAATTCAGAAAAAATCTCAAAAAAATGTATTTAGATAGAAAATGAGATTCTAAAATGTGAAAGTTGTTACTAGAAATTTAACTCCATTTGAAAACTAAAAATCTGGAAATCGGTCAGCGATGCCGATCGACACCGGTTTGAAGATTTTGCAGAATAATTCTGAAAAATTTCAGAAAATCATGAAAAATCTAAAATATTGGAAAACAGTATTTGAAATTGAAATAGATCAAATCAGACTACTAGAAAGGTCAAATTAGGTAGTATGCTGGTATCGGGTTCTTGGTCCAGGTCAGGGCAGATTCTAAGACTGAGATTCCAGATCCGATACCAAATAGCATAAGCAATCACAACCCGAAAACAAATACTAGAAGAAAATTAAAACAATACAGTAGAAAAAATCAGGACACGTATCTGGGTACGTGTCTCGGGAACAGGGGTGCTACAATCTACCCACCTAACCAAAATTTCGTCCTCGAAATTTCTATAAGGAGGTGAACACGGAATAGATTAGGGTCAACGATGATAATATGATAAAGTGTGAAGGGTAAGAAAGATTACCAACTTAGGACACAAAAGGTTCGGGGGGTAGCGGTCACAGTGACATCTTCAGGGCTCCTGTCTGGGTACTAGCTCCTTGTCCTTCCACTATCACATCTGACGCCTCAGCTTCCCCTCTGACAAATTGTAAGCTTGGCCTCTACTATGGTCAGCTCCAACTCTTGCTCCTTGCTGCTGGGGAGGGAGTGGAGCTCTTCTGCCAATGGGCTCGGGGTTCCTTCCCGGCGATGGTGCTGGAAGTGCTAACCGAACTGGTGTGGTGTTCCTTACCTTTTTAAATTGACACTCAACCATCAAATGTTTCTCGGATCTGCATTTAAAACAAGATCATTTGCTATTCGGCAGTTTTGCTGTAAATGTCCGGGCCTCCGGCAATACCCGCATACTATTGGCTGAGTAGAAGGTTGGGAAGGATGGATGGTTAGCGGGGCATCAATGGGCCTGACTGAGTCTTTTTTGTCCATTTGTTGGAATGTCCGCTTTGCTGACTCAATCTGCTTCTGACTTCTACTCTTCTTCTCCAGGCCCCGTTCTACTTCACGGGCAATAAAGAGAACCTGAGAGTACGTCTTAAGCTGCTGAGGGATAAGAAACAACTGGATATCCATCTTCAACCCCTGTTGAAAACCTGCTGGCCCACTTCTCCTCATCGCTCACCATGTGGGGTGCAAATTGACTGAGTCTCAGAATTCAGCAGCGTACTCATCTACAGATCGGTTCAACTGTTGTAACCTGATGAACTGCTCTTCCATCTTCTGACCCGTTGCCGGGAAGAACCTCTCATAGAAACCCTTCGAGAACTGATCCCAACTAATAGGTTTCTCTAATCTCGCTTCTTCCGCCAACCACCAGGTTCTGGCCACATCTTTCAGCTGTATCTTGGCCACTTCCACCTGGTTCTCATCCGGGATTCAAGCTGCCTTCATAAGATCTATTGTATCCATCATCCATTGCTCTGCATCCAATGGCCTTTCGGTACTAGAAAACATGGCAGGTTACAGCCTCCTGAAATCGGACACATTCCCTAGTCTCTGTTCATGGAGTGCCGTCAATAATCCTTGGTGTAAGATCTTCGTCTGTTTTTGTTGGTTTTCCATCATACTCTATAGATATCTCGTCGTACTATCATTTCCTTCACTAGGGTTACCCTGGGAAGAGCCAGATCTGGCACTATTTCCTCGTCTTTTCATGTCTGGGTTGGCTTAAAGGGTGATGGAAACTGAAATATGAAAAGATGAAAGGATTTCAAGACCCAAGAGAAGGATTATCAAGAAGGAATAGAAAACTCTGTACTTGTAGTTTGGAAAGTATAACTAAGACTCATGCGCTCCAATTGCAAATTAATATCACATTAATTTGTCGATTGATTGTACTGAAGATGTGAGAGCCTAGGCTCTGATACCACCCTGTGACGCCCCGATCCTGCGGGTACGGAGACGTCACTGCGACGTATATACGCAGGTCGAAAATACCCTCACATATACACTAAGCATCAGTACATGCAAGAATCAGAGTGTGAAAGCACAGTGATAATATACATTCCAATAGAAAAGTACAAGCATATAGTTATCACAGAGAGTGATATAATATTACAGGAATATTACATCACCAGAAAATACAAAAGTACAATATACGAAGAGATATACATAACAAAAGCTGAGAGGTGCTCACAAGCAGCAAGAGGGGCTCAAGAGCCAATCAGGAGAAGAGCTGGGAGGAAGAGCTACGACAATGTCCAAGCACGGCTGCGCTCTGATCGCCACGGAAGGATCTGCTGCGCACTCTGATCAGCTACAGCAAAGCCACCAAGGTCCAGACTTTAGGATCTTGATATGAGGATCCAGGGTTGTCAGATGCAACCCGGCGAGTATATATGATAAAGCCAAGTGGCGTGCATATCAGGCAGTTACATGTGTACATGATCAAGTGATGTGATCCAGACATATAGGTACAAGTAATGACAAATAACATAAATAAAATTAAAGGAATAACAATAAATACAAAATCAAGTAAATACATGTATATCGATAAATCTGAATCAGAAAACATGAATAGAAAACGATGTTGAGACCATAGGTACAAATAAGCATTCGATAAATACAAGTATGGACAAAACTAGTTGTACAAACTCAGATTATGGATTCACGAGATTGATACATCAAGGGGATAATCCAAACAAGGAAACCTCATTTATATATCACATATCGCCATCATCTGAGTTCATGTAACTTGAGTTGCCCTCAGAGTAACAGAACTAGAGTGTGCCTAGAGTAATCATTATATCACAAAAATCATATGCCATAAAGTAAAGTGTCAACTCAGAGCATAATACCTGATTAAATGATTTATCATTATAACTGGAGAATATAAAGGAGTTGTATTTATGTTATTCAATAATAATCATCAGTATCATTTGTTATTCTTGTCCCTTTCCCACGGCGTCCCACAACACCGACAATTCACGCTGGAGCCCGCACTTCCAGTAGAACTCATCTGAACTCTGATATGTGGGTCCATTATTCGAATAGGGGAGACACCAAATAACATATGCTCCTGGCGTTATTATTGTACAGGTATATGTGTGTTAATATGCACTGAGAATGCTTATCACGCTAACACTAGGCGGCACAGGCAGGAGGGAGGATAGATTCAGGAGGTAGCCCCACAGATTCAAGAGGTGGTCCCCACCACGTGTATGGTGTGGCACTTTGCTCCGTGTGGCACTTTGCTCTGTGTGGGAAATGAATTCTAGAGGTGGCCCCACAGATTCAAGAGGTGCCCCCTACAGATTCAAGAGGTGGCCCCCACCATGTGTGTGGTGTGGCACTTTGCTCCATGTGGCACTCTGTTTGTGTGGGGAATGGATTCTAGAGGTGGCCCCCACAGATTCAAGAGGTGGCCCCCACCACGTGTGTGGCGTGGCACTTTGCTCCGTGTGGCACTTAGTTCTATTCAGGATCCGCCGGACGCTAGCATGATCGTGAGATACATCATCATCATCCCGACACCAGGCATGCTCTGCGGACGCCGGTATGACTGTGTTATTAACAAGAGAAAACAGTATAGGGGACATGAGTACAAGGGATACATCAGTTCAGGAGTACAGGGGTTCAGGAGTACAGGAGTACCAGATATCTAGTAGCAGTATATCAATGTCCCCGTAACAATGATAATCATGAATATGTAATGTAATACAGGTGTTAGGTGTAACAGTATCCAGTCAGGTGTCAAAATATCAGGTCAAATGTGTCAGTACCAGGTGATAGCATATGTCAAGTATCAAGTGATAGCATGTGGTTGAGTCAAACCTGCACAAAAAAATACAGAAATTTAAAACAGCGCTAGATCCTCAATTCTACCATGTAGCCTAGTGCTAACGGGTCGTGATCCACAGGGAGGGACAACGATGGAAGCGTTATGTAGGTTTCTTCTTTTAATTTATCAAAACTAGTTAATACTTATCTTCTCAGTTTATAAAAAGAAAATAAAATTTTTAAGTTAAGTTAAGAATAAGATGGTAGAAGAAGAGATGTGGTGGTGTGTTGTTTAATTATAAAGAAAATGAAACAAAAAGAGATAGAAAAGAAAAGTGTTGTTGCAAAAATCAGAAATAAAAAAATATTTACCTCGACTGTTTGAATCATACCAAAGACTTACCTCAACATGAAGTAAAGCGAAGTAATAGAAAACAAATAAAGGAAAGTAAGGCTTCGGCGAGATCGAGCACAATGAAGAAAAGTGAAAAACCTCCATTGATTGTCACCTTCAATATAAGCTTCTTGAAGAAAAAATTACAATAGTGTCACTCTATAAAAATTCTTCCTCTCTTTTAATCATGTAACTCTCTCTAGCCTAAAAATAAAATAAAATAAAGAAAATAAAATTTACATTGAAGAAGAAAAGAAAACCTAAACTAAATCTCTCTCTGGAGTGGTACCCTTTCTGCCTTCGAAGTATGAGGGTATTTATAGGAGAAAACTAGCGGGATAGAAAGCCTATGAAGATAGGAAAAAAGCTAGATATTTTTGAATTTGAATTCTCTCCTTATCTCCAAACTTGATTTGATTTATCCAGAAATTTAATTCTGATCTGCAGCTTATTGATGTGTTGATTGTTGCATATCACTTATCAAATAATAGAATTAGAAAGAGTGATTAACAGAAGAATTGTATCCCTTTAAATCTTATTTCTGTAACATTTTAAATCATCAGATTTGCATTTCGGTTGCGAAAATTATGATTAAAATACTAAACTGTATCCAGTCTGAATTCGAAACTAAATTGCTTCATCTCATCCATTGATCTTCTCTCTATCCATTTATCCTCTTGAATTTTCAGTTTAACTTGTAAAATTGATAAGATATCTATTTATCTTCAGCAAAACCAATAGGGTTTTAAACAATCCATTTTTTTCTTGAAATTAGATGATATTATCTTATCTGATATATCCAGTTTTCAGATAAGATAGTTTCTAGAACCTTTGAATTTGAATCGATCCCCTTTCTTTTGAACTTTTGAATTTAATTGGATAATTTTCATGATTATCTTCTCCCAATCATACCCTGCATGAATTAGGTTGCAATATTCATTACATAATATATGTAGAAATGTAATAATATTTATGCAATATATGTGTCCAAACACACCCCCACACTTATCTTTTGCTCATCCTCGAGCAAAACAAAGAGAAAAAAACTAAACAGACCAAACCTAACTCACTTTCGTAAAAATCACGGTTACATTTAGCACGTACAACAAGCCCTTAAACCTCTAGGTTACCCATAGAGGACGAGTTTTGTCTCGTAAGGATTTTCAGTGGATTGCACCCACAAAATCTATGAAGAAAAAAAATGAATTGTTAGTATTTTTTTGAAAACACATTTGAAAGAAAAATATTTTAAAATATTAATGTAAAATTTCAAGTAATCTATAAGTCATAGGATTATCAAAACTTAGTCATTCCTAAACTTAGTCTTTATTCAAAAACTTATTTTCAATCAAGGTAAGGATTAAAATTGTATTTCTCATTTAATCTATTATTTTACCCCAAGTCATATGCATCTTGTGACCGTGAAAATTTGGCTCAGGATTCTTCAACTCTAACTCTTATGTCTTCTTATTTTCTTTTTTTTAATTTATGGCGGTAATATCCCATAGCTCTATTAGGCTTTCTAATTCGCCCATGTAACGAGCCTTAGTCGGTGACTACCAAACCAGACGATTTTAGAGCACCGGGTGAGAAAACACCCCAAGGACTTAGGACTCGAGCAAACAAGGCCACAAAATTAAGGGTTTTTATTTATATGAACCTCTTTTATGCGTGAATACTTATGCTTTATGAGGCACAAATACCCAGCTTAATCAGAAAATTTTTTTGATATATGTATATATAGTTTTTATATAAGGCATAAGAATCTTGTTTTAGAACTCTAAGTGTGTAAGTGTATAAAGTATGCATATTTCATCAAGGTAAAAATCAAGACTAAATTACTTTTTCAATTTTCTTCCTAATCTTAAAATCAAAAAAATAATTTTATTTTGACCAAGTATAAGAAATCCTAATTATGATCCTCTTATTTCTTAAAACTAACTTAATTTCTTACAAAAATAATTCAAAGTATTAATTTCCATTTCAAAAAATGTTTAAATAAAGGAATTTTTTTAAATTAGTAAAGTTAGTATGTTAGTAAACCCTCCCCTACACCTAACTCATGTATTGTCCTCAAAGTGTGAATGAAATGCAATAATACATGAAAAAGGAGAAAGGAAAGGAAAATTTTCACCTCAAGGTGGTGGTTCCGATGGTGGTCTCATTGGCCAAGCGTTTCTGCCCAATCTAGATACTGTGGATTTTCATGAAATTCACCTTTTATTTTCTCTTTCTTATTAGCATTTTTACACTCCCCAATATGAATAGGATCGTGCAAGATCCTAGCATGAAATTTTCCCGGTTACATAACCAATCTTGAAATATCATCATGGAGTCATATTGATCTAAACCTTGGTCCAACAGTGGAATGTGGTTTTATAGAATGGATAATTTAGGCTCAATAATGAAAGAAATAGGTGTTGGCCCAAAGGCCTTCCACCCTAGTTTTGATGATGATTAACTCATGTAGTTATGTTTACTAATAATCTTGTGTTGTTTAAGTTTCAGATCATTAACCAAGATATTAGTTGGTGATTAGCTTCAACAAAGTGTTCAGAAGCTTTTCATGGTGATTTCAGGGCCAAAGCTTCAAGATCACACATTGCCTAGCCCATGGATGGAGTTTTGGATCGGGTCTACTTGAAGATGAAGATCATCAAGAAGACTTAGGTATCCTAGTTTAGTTTAGTGGTTTTAGATCCATTTGTAAAGCTTAGTATAGTTGATATGCTCAAGTGCACAAACACACACGTTTATGTTTGATTTTTGGTTTTCCTGAATAGTAGATCAAAACAAGTTTACTTTATTTAATGTATATTAGATATGTTCTAGATATACATACATGCTTTAAACTTGCTAGACAAACTTATTTTGACTTTCCTATTCATGTATTGAAAAATCAAGTTTGACAAAAATACAAGTGTTGGTTTTTGATAAAATTTGCAAGACTCAAAAATGAATTGATATGATTGATATATGTCTTGAAATTGTTATCACAAGTTTGTGTTTCAATATAAAATGTTAAAACAAGTTTTATAGAATTTTCAGAAAAGATAAAAGATTTTTCAAAAATATTTTAACATGTGTTTCTGACCCAGGTTTGTGCTGACAGGCCAGGTCGGTCGACCGTACGGGTCGACGCACCAAGGGCCGGTCGACCCCACGGGTCGACCGACGTGCACAGACTTGTGCACGTCTGGCAGGCACAAACTCAGTCGACCGTCAGGGTCGACCGGGTCTGAGAGCTCTGCTCTCTGTTTGTTTGGTCGACCGTGCCGGTCGACTGTGTTTGCCCAACGGTCACATTTCTGACCGTTGGCGGTCGACCCGGACGGTCGACGGTAGCCTGTCAGGCTGTCAGCTCAGCCTAACGGCTAGTTTTCTGATGGGCCTATAAAAATCCCATTTCTTTGGGATTTTGGCCAAGATTTTTAGAGCTAATTTTCCCTACTCTCTGGTTTTAAAAAGAAGTTTTTAAAAGAGTTTAAAGAGCAAAAAGATTTCATCTTATTGTTTTGGGTTTTTAGAAAATCAAGAGAACTAGGTTTTGGGATATTGTATTGGTTTTCATTGTCTATCTTTTACAAGAGATTTCCCAATTAGTTTTTCTTTGTTGCTTATTTCAAAAACACCTTGATTCCACACTTGAGCTATCTTCTATCCTAATCTATTAGGATCTTTGTTTTGTGGAAAAGAGAGAAAAAGAGAAGTGTTGAGGTTAAGCCTCCAAGTTGTAAACCCTCCTTTATTTGTGTATCCCTCTTTGGTAGAGGTTGATCGGAGTGGTGTTTAGATCCCTCTTCGGTAGAGGTGATTGTGTTTGTATTGGCCTTATCCCTCTTCGGTAAAGGTGGATTGTGGTTGTATAGCCTCGGTGGCTTTGTAAGGTTGAGAGAGGAGTTCGGTACTCCTATAGTGGATTGGAAATCCTACACGGTGGTGTAGGCGGGGATGTAGAGCTAGGGGCTCGAACCTCGAAACATATCATTGTGTTTGCGTTTGATCCATTGTCTCTTTACTCTCTCTCTCTCTTTACTTTGTGCAAAGCATCATACTTCATTCATATCATATATTGCTTGTATTGCCTTGCATTGATTCATATTGATATATCATCTTATATGCTTGGTGTTTGTGTGTGCCTCACTTGTACTTAATCAACAAGAGTTTCACATAGCACCTCAACCCATATCTAGGGGAATCAAGAGGAGTTAGTCCAGAGCCCTTCACGGGAAATTCGGCTACACTTGTTGATTGTACTAAGTGTGTTGCAAGATTTGCATTAGCTTCCGCATTTAGAGCATTTAGTTCACTAGATTAGCACTTGCACCTATTCACCCCCTCTAGGTGTTTTTCAATTGGTATCAGAGCTAGTGCTCCTGATATTAGGCTTAACATCCTAGGAGTGAGATCCATTTGGTTGCTAGTCTATTGTTTGCATTTGCTTGTTTGCACACTCATATAGTTTGCCATGGACTTCATGACCCCACCTAGCTTTGATCCTTCCAACATTGTTGTTTGGAAGTATAGGATGTCCATGTACCTAAAGACCCTAGGTTTGCATGTCTTTCTTGCAGCCACCAAGAAATGCTATCTTGGAGATCGCAATCATATAGGGGCCAATGCACAAGCCCTTGAGGCCATTAGAAGCACATTAAATAAAGAATATCTTATGCTTGCTTCTAACTTTGATTCCGCATTTGCAGTGTGGAATATGTTGACCACAACCACCACCTCCGAGCTTCAATTGCAAATCCAACAAGAAGAGGAATCTAGTGATGAATCCGAGCCGCAACAATGCTAAACGGTCCAAGGGAATGACTCCCTTGAGGTACTATCGGAATCTCAACTAGATAGTTTGATGCTAGTTCTTCATGTGATGATATTGTAGATCCTCATGCTTTAAATGAAGAACTTTCTATTGTGTGTGAAAAATTGATTGAAAAATATAATTTGTTGAAAAAGAAAAGTCTAGGAATTGAACAAGAAAATAAGAGTTTGCATTCTAGACTTAACAATATTTTGCAAGAGAAGGTTGAGGTCTATAATGAAAGGGATTCATTAAGATCTCAATTAGACCTTGCACTAAAAGAAAATAATTTTTTAAAATCTAAAAATGATTGCCATGCTATTTTGAAGAAAAATGAAAATTTATCTTCTAAATTTGATTTTGTTTTAAAAGAAAATGTTGTTTTGAAAAATAAAATAATTTCTATTTCAAATGATCTAGATGTTTGTTTAAAGAAAAATATTGTTTTGCAAAATAAGATTGATGCACATGTTTGCCATGCTAGGGTAGTATCACACACTTCACCTATGCATGCCACACTTCTTTTTTAATTAACAATGATATATCTTTGCTTAAGAAGAGTGTAGATTGTTTGGGCTCCACTTTGAGCCAAGTGTTGTGGGCCATACACGTTTGGAAACCTTATTTCGAAAGAAACAAGTTCCATCCTTTATGCATGCACACCCTCCACGGCATACACATGCTCATCATGGATACCATCACACTATGTATGCTCATGTGTACACTTGTACACATTGTGGACGTAAGGGCCACCTTGCTAAATTTTGTTATGATAGAATACATATTGATAAGTTAGCAAAGAAATTTGTTTGGGTTAGAGAAGGACTAACCCCCATGGACCCAATAAGATGTGGGTACCAAAGACCACCCTCCTATTATTTTTGATGTAGGTGTGGGCTCTCACATGACGTGAGAGTGATCGCACCTTGGAGTGGATGCGTTCCGTGCTTAAAGAGAATCAATTGGATGCATCACTTTCAAGGGAAGGTTTGGTGGAGATGACCACCATGTTTTGGAGACAAGGAAAGTTGCCTTCTAGGGTTTGGTAACGATTCCTAACTCCTATTTATTGTTTTCATGCTTTTAATATTCATTGTTTATAGCATGTCATTGTTTAGTGATTAGTATGAAAATGTCATGTTAATTAGATTCTTGATATACATGTTTAGTTATTTTGAGACACCATGTTTAATATGGATGAATTCTTTTGTGTTCTCACTATATGGTTGCTATTGCGTATATCATATTTCTAATGACATGTGGATATTCATAATAATCATGTTTATGTTTATCATGTTGATTTTTATCGTGTTTTGATGCTTCATATTAAGATTACTTGTTTAAATGTTAGTTTTCATTAAGATTAGGATTTATACTTGTACATATAGTGGGCCACAAATAAATCTATATATGTTTGGGCTTGATTGCTTATTTGAACCCATTAGATGTGCTAGTATAGTCTAGTTTTGATGATTCATACATTTTAAACTTGTATTCCTCATTTTTTGAATTTGTTTCATGATTGAGTGTTTCACTTCATGTATATGTTTGTATTGCCAAACTTTAAGATATACATGTATACCCCTTGAGTCATTTGCCTTTCATGCAAATCTATATATGGACTCAATTGTGTTTAGGGATATGTATGTATACTTCATGTTTGACAATTCATACATATACCTTGAAATGAAAATTAGTTATTCATGTTTTATATGTTTTTTTTTATATTTAACTTCAAGTATATGTCTATCTTGTCCAAACTATTAGATATACATGTTTATCCTTTGAGCCACGTGCCTTCATGCATATATAATTTGTGGACTCTTTATATTTTGGATATGTATGTATACTTTAGTTTGTATTAGACATACATATGTCTTGAAGATTAAATAGTTTAGATGATTTTTTTGTTTTCATGTTTTCATGTTTAAGGAATAATTGAGCTTAATGAAAAATTTTCATGATTATGATATTCACACTTTATTTGTACACTCACTTTCTATTTACTCATGTTTTGTTTTCATGAGTCATATTTATGTCTAATTGAATTAAAGTGTTGATTATCATGTGGATTTCATGTTTTATGAAAAACTATTTTGTGTTATTCCTTACTTGAAGGATTTCGTACTAGTTAACAAAATTTTTCATTTTAACTAGTTCGTTTTCTTCGTTGTGTTATGAGGTATACACATGCTATTGTTGTTATGTCAATTGGTATCATTGAACTCTTTCAATTGGTATCATTTTGATCTTTTTGTATGCTCATATGTTTATTGTGTATGTATATTTTCAATTGGTATCATCTATTGGTGATTGGTACTAATTCTATTACATACACATACACTTGTTTTATTTGTGCTACTATATTTCTATATCTTGAGCACAAATTTTGTTTATGCTAGAGCTTGAGCTTCAACTATTATTTCAATTGATTTAGTTTTCAATTGGTATCTTATTACAAGCCTACTCATAGTTTTTGTTGGTATTTCATAAAGGGGAGAAAATTCGTTTTTCATATTTCAATTGGTACTTGTATTTCCACTCCCTTACTTTATGATAGAAAATAGTCATTTCAATTGTTTATTTGGCTTAAAAAGAAAAATACTATCTTTTGATATCAAGATGTCTTGTGTTTTAAATTGGTATCTAAAAAATTTGTTTAAAGAAAAATATTCAAAAGTTTAGATTTGTATTGACTATATGCAAGGAGAGCTTAACATCTCTTCTACATATAGATTCATGATGAGTGTATCTTGTATTGAAGAGCTTAACATCTCTTCTTTATGTGGTGCACGTGTGTAGGGGGAGCTTCACATCTCCTCTTATGCATTACATAATGTGTGTTATGTGAATTAGGCCTAACATCCCTCTTTCATGTAATGCATATGTGTAGGGAAGCTAACTTAGCGTCTTCCTCTTCATAAATGTATATACCATATAACATTTATTGATCTTTGTTTATTTTCAATTGGTATCAAGATGTTTCATTGACATATTTTCAATTGATATCCTAATGATTGTCACCCCTTATTGACTTTGTTTTTTGTTTTTAGACAAAAAGGGGGAGGAAACATTATTTTATTATTTTGATTGACAAAAAGGGGGAGAAAGATTTTTACCCCTCATTTTATTGTTTTGATTGTTTACCCTTTGTTGATGAGTGACAAAAAAGGGGGAGAAAGATTTCGAGTTTGTTTGAGTATATATGCATATTTATGTTTTTGCATATATAAGTTTAATATAGTTTAATATTTAATTGATCTCTAGAACATGTTTTTTTTGAATATTTCATTTGGTATCTAGAGCATCTTGTTTATGCATTGTCATTCATGCATATTTATGTTATTTGTTTTATGCATGAGTTAAGGGGGAGCTTCCTTGAAGCTTAACTTTAATCCATGCATATATAACTCCATGAGTTTTGTCATCATCAAAAAGGGGAAGATTATTGGCCGAAAGGCCTTCCACCCTAGTTTTGATGATGATTAACTCATGTAGTTATGTTTACTAATAATTTTGTATTGTTTAAGTTTCAGATCATTAACCAAGATATTAGTTGGTGATTAGCTTCAACAAAGTGTTCAGAAGCTTTTCATGGTGATTCCAGGGCCAAAGCTTCAAGATCACACATTGCCTAACCCATGGATGGAGTTTTGGATCGGGTCTACTTGAAGATGAAGATCATCAAGAAGACTTAGGTATCCTAGTTTAGTTTAGTGTGTTTTAGATCCATTTGTAAAGCTTAGTATAGTTGATATGCTCAAGTGCACAAACACACACGTTTTATGTTTGGTTTTTGGTTTTCATGAATAGTAGATCAAAACAAGTTTACTTTATTTATGTATATTAGATATGTTCTAGATATACATACATGCTTTAAACTTGCTAGACAAACTTATTTTGACTTTCCTATTCATGTATTGAAAAATCAAGTTTGACAAAAATACAAGTGTTGGTTTTTGATAAAATTTGCAAGACTCAAAAATGAATTGATATGATTGATATATGTCTTGAAATTGTTATCACAAGTTTGTGTTTCAATATAAAATGTTAAAACAAGTTTTATAGAATTTTCAGAAAAGATAAAAGATTTTTCAAAAATATTTAACATGTGTTTCTGACCCAGGTTTGTGCTGACAGGCCAGGTCGGTCGACCGTACGGGTCGACCGCACCAAGGGCCGGTCGACCCCACGGGTCGACCGACGGCACAGACTTGTGCACGTCTGGCAGGCACAAACTCAGTCGACCGTCAGGGTCGACCGGGTCTGAGAGCTCTGCTCTCTGTTTGTTTGGGTCGACCGTGCCGGTCGACCGTGTTTGCCCAACGGTCACATTTCTGACCGTTGGCGGTCGACCCGGACGGTCGACCGGTAGCCTGTCAGGCTGCCAGCTCAGCCTAACGGCTAGTTTTCTGATGGGCCTAAAAATCCCATTTCTTTGGGATTTTGGCCAAGATTTTAGAGCTAATTTTTTCCTATTCTCTGGTTTTAAAAAGAAGTTTTAAAAGAGTTTAAAGAGCAAAAGATTTCATCTTTATTGTTTTGGGTTTTTGGAAAATCAAAGAGAACTAGGTTTTGGGATATTGTATGGTTTCATTGTCTATCTTTTACAAGAGATTTCCCAATTAGTTTTTCTTTGTTGCTTGTTTCCAAAAACACCTTGATTCCACACTTGAGCTATCTTCTATCCTAATCTATTAGGATCTTTGTTTTGTGAAAAAGAGAGAAAAAGAGAAGTGTTTGAGGTTAAGCCTCCAAGTTGTAAACCTCCTTTATTTGTGTATCCCTCTTTGGTAGAGGTTGATCGGAGTGGTGTTTGGATCCCTCTTCGGTAGAGGTGATTGTGTTTGTATTGGCTACGGGCCTTATCCCTCTTCGGTAGAGGTGGATTGTGGTTGTATAGCCTCGGTGGCTTTGTAAGGTTGAGAGAGGAGTTCGGTACTCCTATAGTGGATTGGAAATCCTACACGGTGGTGTAGGCGGGGATGTAGAGCTAGGGGCTCGAACCTCGAAACATATCATGTGTTTGCGTTTGATCCATTGTCTCTTTACTCTCTCTCTCTTTACTTTGTGCAAAGCATCATACTTTATTCATATCATATATTGCTTGTATTGCCTTGCATTGATTCATATTGATATATCATCTTATATGCTTGGTTGTTTGTGTGTGCCTCACTTGTACTTAATCAACAAGAGCTTCACATAGCACCTTAACCCATATCTAGGGGAATCAAGAGGAGTTAGTCCAGAGCCCTTCACGGGGAATTCGGCTACACTTGTTGATTGTACTAAGTGTGTTGCAAGATTTGCATTAGCTTCCGCATTTAGAGCATTTAGTTCACTAGATTAGCACTTGCACCTATTCACCCCCCCCCCCCTCTAGGTGTTTTTCAATAGGAACCGATACTGACTCAGGAATAAAACTCAAATCAAGTTTTGGCTCGAGAGTCGGAGTTGGTTCATGAGTTTGGTCCAAATCATAGAATTGAAGTTCACATTCATTTTCCAATAATGAAATGTGACTATCCAAAATAAGTGGTTCATGTTCAAGCTCTATAGGGATAGGAATCAGTGTTGGCTTCGGAATTAAGTCCGAATTGGGTAAGGATACTGGAGTCAACATAGATTCAAAAAGTAGAACTGAATCACAATATTGAGAATCGGTATCACATTTGTCTTCAATTTCAATCTCATTAAAATGAAAACTTGCCAATTTATTAATGGGTTGATATTGGTCAGGTTCAAAATTATATGGTGAAATTGAATCTTGGTTAAAATCTCTAAGATATCATGATTCTTCATCAATATGGTTAGGAGAATCAGGAATGGTTGAAAATGTGTTAGGTAAAGTTTCCTCATTCCTATCATTAATTCTGTTGACCAAATGACTCACTTTTGCTTCTAGCCTATTAAGAGATTTGAGACAATCCGTTTGAGATTGAATACAATCATTTTGGGACTGAATCATGAATTACATATTCTTTTCTAAGTCAACAGGTTCTTCTTGTTGTGATTGGACTTGAAAATTAAAGTAAGGATCTTAGATTTGGGAATTGTTTAGGAGAATTGAGTTTGCTATGATTTGTACTTGTCGTGTGGACTCAAGGAAGACTTCAAATGTCTTTTCTAAAGAAGATTTTCTTCTATAGGTTGGTCTTGGTATGGATTATATGAAGTTGTTTGTTGGTAAGGTTGTTGATAGTAAAACTCGGGGGAGTTGTATCCCCACTGACTCGGTGAAGAGTAGTGATGATTGTCCCATTCTTGTTCATAGTACTGAGATTGGGGCATATATTGATTCGGATAAGACTAATCTGGAATACTTGGTTGGTTAAAGTTATGTAATGCCGGGTTGGTAATATCTGATTGAAAGAGGTTGGGGTGAAATATGGATTTGAGTTACAATCAGAATAATTGTAATTATAATCTATTTTCACAAGAACAAACAAAAAACAAACAAATAAACAAACAAGAAAATAAAGAAAAATCTAGCCTATGTTAGGGTAGAGCTTAGACCTAGACGACTCTTAACTGTTGATTATCCACAGGAGGTATATTGCAGAACCTGACCACAAGTTAATCCGTCAGGTAGGGGTAAGATTGGTGGGAGGTATCCGTGCCTAAGAAAAGAGCCTAATTATGCCAAACCACCAGCCTTCGGGGTTTCACCCTTCAATCCCCAACCTTAAACACCGATTTGGTAAGAGCCAACTTCTAACAACTTTCCCCTTAGGTCAATCCTTATTTGAGTCCGAGATGTCCCTAGGGCCAACGTCTACTCAATTTTAAGTTAGATTTGGTTAGTGAGTGAGGAGATAATTTTTGGGTTAAGGGAGGGTAATGACTTCCTCACCTTATCTTGTTTAAGGATATGCCCTTAGTCTTTTTAGTGCAGTGTATAAGTATAAAGTAAAAAGTAACACTTAAGCAATATGAATCACTCAAAATATGTTTCCTAAACTATATGCAATGCACACATACCTTTGCTCCAGCACTCTTCAATAGTAATGTAAAGAAACAAAATAGACATATGCCCTAAGAGGCAAGGGTCTAAACATTTTTTAGCATTTACAAAGTAATAAGTTATTGTTGATTAGAAATATGTACAGAGTGAGTTAAACAGATAAACTAATAACTGCAGAGAGCTAATCTCTGAAAAGCAACCTGCAAGAGACTACAATTAGTAGTTCACCACAGTTGTGGGCTCTGATACTCTACCTTCTTGGACAGAGGCACAGAGGAGAAATATGTCCACTGCAGTTCCTAATTTTGTGTAATTAGGACCTGTACACCAAAACAAAGAAGAAAAAGAGATTAATTCGTTAAAGTAAATTAAAAGAAAGAAAACATACCGTCCCTCCCGGCAACGGCGCCAAAATTTTGGTCGAGCCAAACCTGCACAAAAATACAAAAATTTAGAATAGTACTAAGTCCTCAATTCTACCTTGTAGCCTAGGGCTAACGGGTCGTGATCCACAGGGAGGGAGAACGATGGAAGCGTTATGTAAGTGTCTTCTTTTAATTTACCAAAACTAGTTAATACTTATCTTCTCAGTTTATAAAAAGAAAATAAAAATGTTAAGTTAAGTTAAGAAGAAAATGGTAAAAGAAGAGATGGTGATGGTGTTGTTGTTTAATTATAAAAGAAAATGAAACAAAAAGAGATAAAGAAAAGTGTTGATGCAAAAATCAGAAATAAAAAAAGAATATTTACCTCTACTATTTGAATCATATCAAAGACTTACCTCAACATGAAGTAAAGCGAAGAAATAGAAAAGAATAAAGGAAAGTAAGGATTCGGCGAGATCGAGCACAATGAAGAAAAGTGAGAAACCTCTATTGATTGTCACCTTCAATATAAGTTTCTTAAAGAAAAGATTACAATAGTGTCACTCTATAAAAATTCTCTCTCTTTTAATCATGTAACTCTCTCTAGCCTAAAACTAAAATAAAATAAAGAAAATAAAAATTATATTGAAGAAGAAAAGGAAAGCTAAACTAAATCTCTCTCTAGAGTAGTGTCCTTTCTGCATTCGAAGTATGAGGGTATTTATAGGAGAAAACTAGAGTGATAGAAAACGTATGAAGATAGGAAGAGCTGGATATTTCTAAATTTGAATTCTCCCCTTATCTCCAAACTTGATTTGATTTATTCAGAAATTCAATTCTGATCTGCAGCTTGTTGACGTGTTGATTGCTGAATATCACTTCTCAAATGATAGAATTAGGAAAAGTGATCAACAGAAGAATTGTATACCTTTAAGTCTTCTTTCTGTAACATTTTGAATCATCAGATTTGAGTTTCGGTAGCGAAAGTTATGATTAAAATGCTTAACTATATCCAGCCTGAATCCGAATCTAAATTGCTTCATCTCATTCGTTGATCTTCTCTCTATCCATTTATCCTCTTGGATTTTCAGTTTGTCTTCTAGAATTGCTACGATATCCATTTATCTTCAGCAAAACTAATAGGGTTTTTAAACAATCCATTTTTTCTTGAAATTAGGTGATATTATCTTATCTGATATATCATGTTTTCAGATAAGATAGCCTCTAGAACCTTTGGATTTGAATTGATCCCCTTTCTTTTGAACTTTTGAATTTAATTGGATAAATTTCATGATTATCTTTTCCCTATCATACCCTGCATGAAGTAGAAAATTAAAATAAGTTATTTACAATATTTATTACAGAATATATGTAGAAATGTAATAATATTTATGCAATATATGTGTCCAAATAGCATGTCAATTGTCAGATGTTATATATCAGGTGTCAGGTATCAGGTGTCAAGTGATAACATGTCAAGTAAAGGTGTCAGATGTCAACTGTCAGGTATCAGGTGTCAAGTAATAACATGTCAAGTATCAGTATCGGATATCAAGTGTCAGGGATCATGCGAGTCAATACGGAGCCACAATATTATATGTCAGGCAATCATCTGGTCATGTAATATGATACAAGAAATAATATAGTTAAATATTTCAAACTCTTCACAACTATATTTATAACAACAATAAATTAATCTTTTAATTAGCTATGTGGAGCCGAGAGAAGCGGGAGCGTATCTAGACATACCATGCAAGTATAATATTAGTTCAACAAATTATAATAATAGCTGACAGGTATTCATATAACATGCTAATTTTAGAAAATCACTCGCATATCATTTATCAACTCACATAACGATGCATCATGGATTAAAAGGTAGAGTAGCAATTGTTAGGCATGTAACGGTAGTAACAAGACATCCACATATCAGTATATCATGCAATAAAAACTAGAGTAGCAGTTACTAAATATGAATTGGAGATATCAAAGCACTTAAATTTATATCGAGCCCTAAATTAGAATTAGTAAGGCATGAAGCAACACAAGAAAAGTACTCGCTTAAAATCACCAAAAAATGTCGTAAAATCCTGGAACACCATAAACACGTACACGCTACTAATCCATATAATATATATATAATTAATATATATTTATATATTAGAGAGAGAGTGAGAGAGGGGAGAGAGAGGAGAGAAAGAGAGAGAGAAAGAGAAAGAGAGAGAAGAATTAGTTAGAAGAGAAGGGGGCTAAGAGAGAGAGAGAGAGAGTTGTATGGGGGAGAGAGAGAGAGTGAGTGAGTGAGTGAGTGTGTGTGTGTGTGTGTGTGTGTGTGTGTGTTGGATAAGATGGGTTATGAGGAAATGAGGGAAAGGGTAAAGTGGAAAGAAGGGGAAAAGGAAAGGAATAAAAGAAAGAAAGAAAGAAGAAAAGAAGAAAGGAGAGGGGAGTGGGGAGATGGCCGGCGGCCGGCCACCTCCGGCGGCCTGGGGGACGGCGATGCCGCCAGAGGGGGGCGCGCATGGTCCCAGGGGAGGAGGAAGGTGGGTGGTTGGAGTTTGGTGTTGATGTTGTTGTTGTTTTTTTTTTTTTGGAGAATGTAAATTTTATATATCTAAACTGTATATACAGAGATCTTGCCAAAGCGGCATACAAAAACGTATAAAGTACAATCACCACTATGCTTCCAATTTCCGGCTTACAGTCCAGTGCACTATAACCCCACATCAATCAAAATTGCACCCAAACTGGGCGCATCCCCAGCCGGAGGGTTAGTCGACCAACCAACCCTCCCAGTCGACTAAAGATCCTCCCAGGTAAGTGATGATTCTCTGTAAATCCCTTTCAGTCGACTTGAAACACAATTAGTCGACTAAGAGTTATCATAGTCGACTAACCACAAAAGTCAAGTCGACCAATAAAAGTTCCTGGAAGCTGTGCATGTCTCTGTACCATTGCTAGTCGACCAGGCCCTACAATGTAGTCGACTAGCAAACTATCAAGTCGACTAGTACTCGATCACCAGTCGACTAAAACTGGTATTCTGGCAGACCTTAACAGCAACAAAAGTTGCTGTTCTGGGCAGAACTGTGCACCCATTTCCAGCAGCACAGTTCTGCCAGAACAGCACATTGAGGGCTGTGCAGGTATAACAATGTATACGGTCCCTAACCTATACATCGAGCTATCAAAAATAATGTACAAGGTCAAAACATGTAGACCAACAGAGGGGTCAAAACTCCACAGAATTCTGTGGATATAAAGAGAATAACACCCTAAACACATGTACTTTGATCCTAAAAACCGTCTCCTCAACCACCTGCGCGTGCCCATCAAAGATCTTCCGGTTGCGGGCGTTCCAAATGTGATAAACCGAACAAGCAAGGGCCACCCTCTTTGCTCTAGCTCTGCAACCCGAACCTCTCGCTTCCTTCCTGATCCACTTAAGAGCGCTACTGATTGTCCACATCGCATGAGTGATATCCAACCAGTGCCTAATGCATGTCCAAACCGTGGAAGAAAAGGCACAACGAAAGAACAAGTGCTCCGCCGATTCCCTATTACCCACACAAAGGACACAAGAGTCCTCCAAATGAAGGAATGATAACCTGTCTTTGGTAGGCAATCTCTTCCTCGCCGCAAGCCACAAGGTGAAAGCATGCTTCGGCGTAACATAAGCATTCCATATTAAACTAGGCCAGGGAAGCTTAGACCCCTTACTACGGAAGTAATCATACCCAAGTGAGATATTCATACGATCACCCACCACCCAAGAAGCAAACTTCCGCTTAGCCGCATGAATGGACCCTTCACAATGGCATACTCTGTCACGAATCGCAATAAGCCTCTTGAGCAAAGGCGAGTCATCCCTCACACAGTTCCACAGCCAAGGAGAAGCGTCCCCTCTGAGGTAAATATGGTGCACCCAACGCACCCACAAAGTATCCTTCTTCATATGGATATTCCAAAAGCATTTAGCAAGTAATGACTCATTCCATGTTTTAAGGTCACTGAACCCTAATCCACCTTCCTCCTTCGGCAAGCACATGCTTTTCCAAGAAACCGGATGGTGCCTCTTGTGCCACAGGAAGTTCCTGCACAGGCGGGACACTCGTTCAATAATAGCACCCGGGATCGGAAAGATAGAGAGCCAAAAGCAGTGAACTCCCTGAAGAACCGATCTAATCAGCTCCGCTCTCCCGGCAAAAGAGAGAGAAGAAGCCGTCCACAAGTTGATGTACATAGTGATCTTGTCTGTGAATGGAGCAAAATGAGCCACACTTAGCCTCTGAGCCGCCAACGGAACACCTAGATAACGGAACGGCATCGTACCATACGGGATACCAGTCAACTGCTGCAACTGAGTAAGGTCTTCCCCATAGACACCCGCCGTGAAAAGGCTCGATTTAAGCAAGTTAGCACTCAAGCCAGATTTTAATCCAAAATCTCTTAGGCTGTCCATAATGATACGGACAGATGGAAGGTCTCCTCTAGCCAAAAGCATCAGATCATCAGCAAACGTCAGGTGCGTCAACCTAAGCTGACCACACCTCGGGTGAAAGTTGAAGTCCATACTACCAGTATTCACCTTAAGTCTCCTCGACAAATATTCTAGGCATATGATGAAAAGAAAGGGAGAAAGAGGGTCACCTTGACGCAACCCCTTCCCACCTCTGAACATCCCCCAGATACCTCCATTAAGAGCAACAGAGTACGATGTAGTAGATACACACTGCATAACCCAACTGATGAAACAATCCGGAAACCCAAGGCCCACATCACCTCATAAAGGAAGTCCCAAGAAACAGGGTCATATGCCTTCCGGAGATCAACCTTAACCAAGCACCGCGGCGATGTTCGCTCCTGTTATACTTTCTTAATAATTCCTGCATCAAATGGATGTTTTCTATCATGCTACGCCCCTCCACAAAAGCAGATTGCGCTGGATCAATGATGTCACCAAGTACAGGGCACAGCCTCGTAACCAGTAACTTGGAAATCACTTTATAAATCACATTGCAACAAGCGATAGGACGGAAATCTCCCACCGAATTGGCCTGGGCAGATTTGGGCACCAAAGCAATCACCGTATGATTCATTTGCTTCAAAAGGGACCCCGAGAAGAAAAACTCCTTGACAGCATCACACATGTGAGTACCAACAATATTCCACGTCCTCTTAAAGAAAAGAGCAGTATACCCATCCGGACCAGGAGCTTTGTCATCCCCAATGTTGAATATGTGTCCCTTATCTCTTCCGAAGTCACCTCTCTCACCAAAGCAGCCGCTTGTAGACCAGATAACACCTGCCCACACCGGAACACCTCCCGATCGACATGTTCAACCTGAGAATGAGTCCCCAGAAGCCCCTCAAAGTATCGAACGAATTCCGAGGCCACCTCCTCCGTCGACAAAGTCATTGTCCCATCCTCCTTGGAGATAGCCGCTACATATCCCCTGCCCTTGTTTCTTTTTACAATGCTATGGAAGAATTTCGTGCACCTATCCGACTTAGAAACATAGTTGCACTTAGCCAGCTGGGAAAAGTAATCTATTTCCGCCTTTGACAAGGTCAATGCATTTCTGCGTAACTCCAGTACCCTCTGACGCAATTCTGGATCATCACACTGCGATAGGAGCTGTACCTGAGCCTGCTTAAGAAGCACTCTAGCCCGTTCAGCTCTAGAAGCAATATGCCCAAAGTTCCTCTCATTGAGAAGTTTCAACGGAGCCTTCAAGAGCTTCAGCTTGCGGCAAAGCTGAAATTGAAAAGAACCTTCAATCTCAAGATCCCATACAGACCTAACAGTCTCCCTGAAATCCTCATGGTCAGCCAGAAAATTCCAGAATCTAAAAGGCTTGTTCACAGTGCGGGGACGCTCAAGCAAAGAAACCACGCAAGGGGAATGGTCAGAAAGACACCCAGAAGGCAAGAATTCCACATGGCAGAAGAAGGCCCTGTGGTGCCAGAGAGAGTTGGCCATCACCCTATCCAACTTAGACCAAACAGTGCCATTGGTCCAAGTCAAATGACATCCCGTGAATTGTAAGTCCGAAAGTCCCAATTCATCACAACACTCCATAAAGTCAGTAATTTGGTAGTTTGACACCTCCGCACCACACACCCTTTCCTCCCGCCTTAAGATATTGTTGAAATCCCCCAACAGCAGCCAAGGCTCCGACGCAGTAACCCCCCATCGTATCAAGTTCTCCCATAGGCTCCTCCTAGCCACAATGGAATGGAACCCATAAACAAAACTACCAAGGAAAGATACGGATGATACCTTACATACCACCCTACAGTGAATAATCTGAGGGTGGACCTCAAGAGTATCAAGCTGAATCTTCAATGGGTCATACAGGATCAAGATTCTGCCTCCTCCATGAGATGCAAAGTTGTTGACCTGCTTCCATCCTCTAAACCTCCTGCACATGAACACTTCCAGTCCAGAGACAGAAAGTTTAGTCTCCAAAACCGCCAGTAAACCAATCTCCCTCTTCCTAGCCAGGGCCTCAACACCCTTTTGCTTCAGGGGTAGGTGAAACCCCATGATATTCCAGAACGCCACCCTCATTTGGAAGATTGAAGGGGTTTCCCCTCGATTTTCCTTTAGACACTGAGGCAGAGATGAGTGGCCGCTTAAGAGTAGAAGGCTTCTCTACAGGAGGCCCACCCTCCTCCGCCCTACCAAGAGGACGATTCTCCATGACTACCGCTGCTAAACCCTGCACCACAACCGCCGCCTCCTTCTCCTTATCACCAACAGATTTCGGCTCCCGAGACAGAACCGAAGAACCCCCCACAGAAGGCAGTGCAATTTGCCCAACATCCTCCTTCTGCAGACCCACATCCGGTCGCAGACTAGGCACATCTGGTAGCATTTCAAGTGCCTTCATGTGCTTCCCTTGTTACGAACAATGGCCCCAACAGGTCACATTCCAGAATCCAGTGGCAGCTCAACAACAGGTTGCAGACCAGCCTCAGCAGAACGCTGTCCAGAAGTGCCCTGCGAAGCAGAATTTTCTGCTGCCAGAAAATTTTTTCCTGGCAGCAGAACGGGAACAGGATCCTTCATAAACTGCTTGGTGGCACCAGGTAGAACCTCACCATGCTGCACCCCAACACCCCGAGACTCCTTCGGTACCACCACAGGCGCAGACACCCCTGATGGCACGTTAGCAACACTCACGTTCCCACCACTATTCCCCTTTTTGTTCACATGCACCGCAGCTGGCCGCACCAATCTGGTGGGCACATAAATTGATTTTTTTCTCCCCTCCATATTGCAGCCACCATCCACATGACCTATAGATTTGCATTTCTTACAATATGTAGGTGTATACTCAAACACCACAAACTGCTCATAAATATCACCAGTTGGGAGCCTCACTTCCACCGAGGTGACTAGTTCCTTAGAAGCATCCACTTCCACCAACACACGCGCGAATGAGAGCCTCTCTTTAGAATGGGTCAACTTATCAGTGGTGATAGGTTTCCCCACCCTGGATGCTATCTTGCTCAAAGCTCTCGCATTCCAACAGTCGAGAGGAAGGTCCGACAACTGTACCCACACCGGAACAGTTGCAATTTCTTCGCCCCCAAATCTGAAGCATTTTGGCATGATTTTCAACATCAAATTTCGGCCATAGATGAAATAGGGTCCACCATTGAGAACACTCAATCTATCCTCATGCGATTCAAATTTGAATATTATCCATCCCGACCGATGGGTCCAATGTTTACACTTGACCTTCCACCCATCTTGAATAGACCGGACCGCAGCCATTCCGGGGAATCTCCCAGCAAATTGGCCGACTAAACAAACCCCCATGCCTCCTCAACATCATCCACATCCTCTTCCTCTATTTGAATCACATCCTCTACAGAATCCACCGCCTCCAGCTTAATACCCTTGCCTAAATTGCGGTTGTCTCTGAATAAGCTAACCCAGGGAGCCTTGTTTACATTATTTTCCCCTTCCCAGCAGCCTCAGAAGAAGACTGAGGGCCCCGATTCAAGCCAACAGTGACAGGGACGGACTGAGGCAATTCGTCGAACACCTTATCTGCCAACAGTCCATCTTCTTCCTCCAATGGTTCATTCTCCAAACCCCCATGTTCCTCCGATCTCTCCTCTTCACCACTAGCACAATCAGACTCAGAGGAGGACATCACAGAATTGAAATCGACCTGTCCACCTCTAGCTTGCTGCCGGCCCATCTCATCACCCGAACCGACCTCAGTCTGTTGAATCTGGGCAGCAGCAGGCGCCTCCACACTGGATCCCTCCCCTTGCAATCTTCTATCAGGATCCTTAGCTCTGGATCTGGTTGAAGGCCTCATAGTACCATAGATAGAGAACCGAACTTGGAAGAACCCTTATCCGTTCCCACCAGCCCTAAAAAGGGGATGGGAAACAAAGCAAGAATCAAAGACCAGGGAGCAAGGTTCAGAGTAAGAAAGAAAGAATTAACAGCTAACAGTTGAGGAAGAGACAAGGCAAGAAACCACCATGGGAGATTATCGGCCTTGGGAGAGCTTCTCTCTCAAACTCTTCTCTTGACTGATGTTGTTGTTGTTGTTGTTATTGGTGATGGTGGTGGTTGATGGTGGTGGTGTTGGGGAGTTGGAGGAGGAGGAGGAGATGGTGGTGTAGCAGTGTAAGTGGAGGAATTGGGGGTTTTGATGGTGAATTGTAAAGAAGAAGAGGAAGGTAGAGTGATGGGTTTATGGAGAAATTGGAGGAGAGGGTGTGGAGTTTGGAGAGAAGGGGAAGTGGGGATGGAAAGTGGAGGTTGGGAGCGACGGTGCCGGCTAGGGGTGGCGGCGCGCTGGGCGGCGGTGATGGAGGCGGCTGCTGCTCAAGGAGGGAAGACAGAGAAAGTATTGGTGGGAGAGAAGGATAAATGGAGAAGATGGGAAAGGAGGAAAGAAGGAAAGAAAGGAAATTAAAAGAAGGAGAGGGAGAGTATGGGAGGAGAAATGGGGGGATGGCTGCTACTGCAGCGGATGGTGCTGCTGCTATTTCATTGGCAGGGAGTGGGGGAAATGGGGAGTAGGTGGAGGAAAAGAAAGGAAGAAAGAGAAGGAAAAGAAAAGAAAGGAAAGAAAAGAAGAAAAGGAAAGAAAATTATAAAAATATTTAATTAAAATATATTATTAAATAAAAATAAGTAGGATAAAATAGGAGAATTAGGTAAAGGAGAGGAGGAAGAAAAAGTAAGAAAGGGAAATAGTCGAAAAATAATATTATTAATTAAATAGGGCAAATTTGACTGTTTCAGAAATGCTCCGAAAAATTTTTAAAAATAGAAAATATTATTTTAAGATGCTAGGTGAAATCAGATTTGAGAAATTCAATCTGGTTTTCAAATTAAAAATCTTAAAATCTTCCAGCGATACCGGTCAACACCAAAATCGGTCAAATTTTGATAAATTTAGAAAAATCTCAAAAAATATATTTAAGTAGAAAATGAGATTCTAAGAAGTAATGTGAAAGTCATTTCTAGAAATTCAACTCCATTTGAAAACTAAAAATTTGAAAATCAATCATTGATGCCAATCGACACTAGTTTTGAAGATTTTGCAGAATAATTTTGAAAATTTTCAGAAAATCATGAAAAATCTAAAATATTTAAAAACAGTATTTGAAACTAAAATCGGTCAAATCAAACTACCGAAAAAGTCAAATCAGGCAATATGCTGGTATCAGATTCTCGATTCAGGTCAGTACTGACTCTAAGACTAAGAATCGTGATCCGATACCAAATAATAAAGCAATCACATCTCGAAAATAAAATACTCGAAGAAAATTGAAAGAATACGGTTGAAAAAATCGGAACACGTATTTGGGTACGTATCCCGGGGACGGGGTGCTACAGATAAAGAGGGCAAGAGAGTGAGTGAGAGAAAGAGTGGCGAGATAGAGGGGTTCACCACCGGTCCTTTCCATTTCCGGGGCCGTCGCCGGCCATATGATCAAGGGAGAAAGAGGAAGTGCGTGAGAGAGAGAGGGGATGAGGATAAGAGAGAGAATTTGAGGGAGAGAAAAACGCTAGATGAAGATTTTTATCATATGTATATATTTCTCCCCATGCTTTGTATCAAGTGTTACATGACACTAGATCGACACTTTCCTCCTCATGCCATAACCCCCACTCCTCATTTATTTACTCAACTACCCTCATATAGAATTTATATTATTACTCAAATACATGTATTTATCAACATACTCCAATGCAAGTGTGTGTATATTCCACATGAATATAAATATATATACCTAATTATCTTTGTAGAAGTATATCTACATGATACTTCATCATCCATAAATTTTCAATTAATATATAATTGTATTTAAATATAATTATTTGGTATTTAGGCATGTATTTCAAATTATTTCGATACACACACATGTATTTATACTTATAAATTTTCATTTCACCCCAAAATTTTCAAGAAGTTTTAGTTTCACATCAAAAACAAATAAATAAAAATTTCTAATTATTTTGCATAATCTCATGAATCAAAGACTAAAGTATTAAATTGGGGTTTAAATACCCGAGCGTTACAACTTTCATCAGGGAGATAGTAGGGAGGAATCGATTTGCACGCCCATTAGGTGTGCCAAGCTAACTGATAGTTTATACCCGACGTGAGCGAGATCCACCGGATATAGAGTTCGAGGCGGTACAGGACTAACCGAGACCTTCTGAGATTGTTGTTACATGACGTTGAGATGATGAGGAGGACCTTGGACATGACGAGCCTGGACCGCCTCAACCACCTGCTAAGTTGTATCGACGACGTCGAGAAGCTGAGGAGGAGGTCATACCATCCCAACAACACACGCAACAAGAGTCCAGGCTACCCCTGTAACAGCGAGGATAAGGACGAAGACGAGGGAGTGGTAGACTTTCTCGTACATTATCGTGTTTGTTATGAGATATTACATGACTTGTGTTATTGTGATATGACTTATGATATGACTTCAAGAATTATATTTTGATATGAATTGTGAATTGCGTTTGATTTGAATTAAGATTTGTGCTTTGGACATAAGTTGTGATATGGGTTTGATATTGTTGAAATTTATCATTTTGATACGAGTTAGATATGAGTTGAAATTGGTGATTTTGTGTTTGATATGAATTATGATATTTATCACATTCTGTTAAACAGGGATATGTATGATACATATGAATTATGATATGTATTTTTAGTCATATATGATATGAATAATATGTTGTTGAAAATTTCCCCATATGTTCTATTTCTAGGGTTGTCAATCCTGGACAAAGCAATTTTAGCCTTTTCAATTTATTCTTTGACTGAGGTTGACAACCCCAAACAAAAAACCCCGAAAAAAGAAAAGGCCGAAAAAAATTAAAATTATTTGTAAATGTTTTATATATGTATTTGTTTGTTTCTATATCCGCATGTGCAAGTTCGCGCTTATTTTGTATGTATGGATGTATGTGTGTCTGTACATACATACATACATACATACATATATGTGTATGTATATATATATATATATATATATATATATATATATATATATATATATATATATATATATATATATATATTATATATATATATTTGTATATGTGATTATGTGTGTGACTCTCATTTTTTCTTAACTTAAAAAAAAAATCTTTGTTTGGGGTTGGCAACCCCAGAAAAAGAAAATAGTAAAAAAAAAACATTAATCTCTTTGTCGGGTTGCCAGCCCCGGACAAAGGCAAAAGCTAAAAAAACAAAATTGCTTTATCCGGGCTTGATAACCCCGAACAAAGAAAAAGGTAAAAAATAAAATAAATTCTTCGTCTGGGGTTGCCAACCCTGGATAAAGAAAAACGACCTCGCACCAACTTGTGACGCCACGCTGACAAGGTGAAATGACCTATCGCCAACGTGGCATATCAGATGTTGATTTTTGAAAATATTTTCGAGGGGAGGTCAGTTTTAGCATTGAATTTGTATTTTTTTTTTTGAAAAATTGCCCTTAAACTAAAATTGTTGGTATATTATAAATTTTTGAATATTTTTACAAGTAAAAATCATGATTTGCCTTGAATTGTTGTTATTTAATTCTATAACAGAACATAAATAACTTTATTTGGGTACCCACTCATGGTTAAGTTTTGGTTTAGTCGAATTGGTGCTTTGGGTTCAGTTTCTTTAAAGAGAAAATTACTTACAGAGGCTAAATAATTGTTTGAAGTGTTAAAATGGATCTGGAGCTTGCGACTGTGCTAACATGGGCTTTGATCAAGAATTTTATTCTTCTAGGGCATGTCCCCACCACATGGCAATACAGATTACATTATATTTGCTTAGTGTCCGTATGCCCTTTGTCTTTTGTCCTTATACCTTTTGTCTTTTTGCCTTTTATCCTTTTGTTCTTTAATGACGGCAATTGCTATCATCAATTTTGAATTTTAAAGTGGATAAAAAAAATAATTGATCCATGAAAATGTTGTCCACTTCAAAATTTATTATTTACTTGACCAAAATATTATAAATGATTTAAATTTTTGGAAAATATAATAAAACAAAACAAAATGGTAATAAATGACTTGTTTTATAAAATTATTTAATCTCTATTGTTTATAAAACAAAATTATTTAAATATAAATATCTATTTATTTTTCACTAGTTTGTTTGTTTATCTTTTATTTCATAATTTAAAAATGTATATATTATACTAAAATTAAATAATTTGTCTAACTCGGTGGCAGAAGCTCAGAAAAATAAAAAAAATTATATCAAATTTCAGAATTAGAAAAATAAAATTATGTTTGCTTAAATTTCTATCCTCTTTTGTCTATTTTTGTCCACTTATTGAAAAATTGTCCATTATATTTAGTTTCTGTCCACCAAATTATAAATTTATCTACAAATAGAGTTAAATTCATTAGGAATCACAAATTCGTTACAAATTTATCATTTATCCTAAAAAGTCATCAACAAAATTACCTTAAAATCACAAATTACTTAAAAAATCATGATCAAAATTACATCAAAATCATCAAATTATCTCAAAATCAGTTTTTGTCTTCTGAATTTCCCATCCACTTTTAAATATTTCTATATACATACTATAAATTTTGTCCAACTACTTAAATTTTTGTCCATTTTTGTTCATTTCTATTCATTTATTGAAAATTTTGTTCACTACATTCAATTCTGTCCACCAAACTGTGAATTTATCTACAAATAAAGTAAAATTCATCACAAATCATTAATTCATCACAAAATTTTCACTTATCCTAAAAATAATCAGCAAAATCACCTTAAAATTACAAACGACCTAACAATTCATGAGCTAATTACTTCTCATCGAATTACCGAAAAATCAGTTTTTATCTAATTTTTGAATTTCTCGTCAACTTTTGATTATCTATATATTGTAAAATTTGTCCAACTGCTTAAATTTCTGTCCACTTTGTCTATTTCTGTCTACTTACTGAAAAATTTATCCGCTATATTCAATTTTATCCACCAAACTGTGAATTTGTCTACAAATAGAAAAAATTCATCACAAATTACAAATTTATCACTCATTCTAAAAAATGGTAAGCAAAATTATCTCAAAATCACAAATTACTTGAAAATTCACGAGCAAAACCATATCAAAACCATCAAATTATCTCAAAATCATCAATTACCTCAAAATCAGTTTTTGTCACATTTCTGAATTTCCGTCCACTTTTAACTTTTTCTGTGTACATATTATAAAATTTGTCCAACTGCTTAAATTTTTGTCTACTTTTGTTTATTTCTGTTCACTTATTGAAAAATTTATCCACTATATTCTATTTCTGTCCATCAAATTGTCAATCTACAAATAGACTAAAATTCATTACAAATCACAAATTTATCAATGATCCTAAAAATCACAAGCAAAATTACTTCAAAATCATAAATTACCTAAAAATTTATGAGCTAAATTACATAAAAAACATCAAATTATCTCAAATTCATCAAATAATCTCAAAACCAGTTTTTGTCTAATTTTTGAATTTACCGTCTATTTTGATTATTTCTGTCTACATATAAAAAAAATTGTCCAACTACATAAATTTCTGTCCACTTTTATTTATTTTTGTTCACTTATAGAAAAATTTGTCCAATATGCAATTTATAGCCACCAAACTGTGAATTTGTCTACAAACAGAGTAAAATTCATCACAAATCACAAATTCATTACTCATCCTAAAAAATCTTCAGCAAAATTATCAGAACTTTCATGACCAAATTTCATCAAAATCATCAAATTACCTTGAAACCAGTTTTTGTCCAATTTTAAATTTCCAGTCCACTTTTTACTTTTTTTGTCTGCATATTGTAAAATTTGTCCAACTGCTTAAGTTTTTGTCTACTTATTTGAAAATTTATTCACTATATATTCAATTTTTGTTCACCAAAGTGTGAATTCATCTACAAATATTGTAAAATTCATCACAAATTTATCACTCATCCTAAAAAATCATCAACAAAATTATCTTAAATCATAAATTACCTAAAAAATAATGAGCTAAATTGTATCAAAAACATATTATCTCAAAATCATCAAATTACCTCAAAACCAGTTTTTGTCCAATTTCTGAATTTCTCGTCCAACTTTGACTATTTATGTCTACATATTGAAAAATTATTTCCATCTATTTAAATTTTTGTTCACTTTTGTCTATTTTTGTCTGCTTATTAAAAATTTATTTACTATATTCAATTTCTATCCACCAAACTATGAATTTGTCTACAAATAGAGAAAAAATTCATTACAAATCACAAATTCATCACTCATCCTAAAAAATCATCAGCAAAATTACTTCAAAATTACAAGTTACCTAAAATTCATGAACAAAACTACATCAAAATCATCAAATTACAAAATCATCACAAAATCCAAATTCAATTACCTCAAATTGTCTCAAAATTTCAAAATTACATCAAATCACGAAATTATAAAAAAGAAATCTGTCTGCATAAATTTTTGCCCCAAAAATCTCAGAATTACATTAAAAAAATCTCTGTTATTAAAATTGCACAAAAAACAGAATTAAATAAATATACACAGAATTACTAAAAAAAACTCTGTCCCAAAAATCATCCAAATAAGTATCCAGAATGTCTGTCCTAAAAATCCTAAAATCGCACAAATCCCAAATCAATTTCAACCATAAATTCCTCAAAATAAAACCCAAAACTCAAATCCCTAATCAAAATCTCAAAAATCCCAAAACCTCAAAACCCCTCCCACGGCCTTGGCGGTGGCCTCCTGTTTTGGCGCGGCCCGGCCGTAGAGCGAGCTTAGAGATCGACTGATCCGGCAAGCTCAGAGATCAACAAGCTTGCTGGAAGCTTGCTCAAAGCTCGCTGCAGAGCTCAGAGCACGATGTTTTTGGTGAATGCCACCAGGAAGTGGACGACGAGTGTTACGCATAACCGGGATACCATATTTCGAAGATCCTCACCGACGACCTCAAGCACTCCATGATATCGATTATCTTGAGCACACAAGATGAATATTAAAAGATACAAAGAATATAAAATTTAACGTGATTCGACCCAAACTTGATCTACGTCCACGGGGAGAGAACTTGAGAGAGCTTTATTAATACACTGGATACAAAGAGATCTAACCTTCCTCTTGATCCCACAAGAGTATTCGCATTTTCCTTGAATTTACGCCTAGATTATAAGAGTACACATTCTCTCTATGCACCTTCACCTTGCTCCTCTATTTTTTAGTTTTTTAGGACCTTCTTGGCTTTTAAGGACCATAAATTGTTGTTCACAACAACTTTATTCCACTCTTTTCTTTTTTGTTCCATCTAAATCATATGTTACAATATTTATTTATAAGATTTTATAATACAACTCTTATTTAGATTATGAGATGATCTTGGCCATTAAATACTTGAAGAATCTTGATCAATCTTATTTGGAGTTGATCTCCTTAATTTAAAAGAATTTTAGACCCTTAAACTTTATAAACAAATCTTTATTTAATAGAATCTGAATCCTATTCGAATTCCACCATAAGAGGAAACCCACAGGCGCTGAAAAGGAAATTGCTCACGCAGAACTGCCTTGATTAATTGACTTATCATTCGGACTAGTCGACTAATTCTTTCCATTAGTTGACTAATAAAACTTATTAGTCGACTACTGTATAATGTTTCCTCTCTGTAACTACCCATTAGTCGAGTAATGATCTTGTTAGTCGACTATACAGTCAACTTAACCTATCTTGATCTGCTTCTTTCCTTCTCTTCAAGTCATCATCTTCTCCAACTTGATTGGATCTTCTTGGGCCATCATTTCATCTTGAAAACAAGGCAAAATTCTAACAATAAGCTTGTTGGGAGAGGCGAGGCAAAGTACGAGCAGTGGACATCAGAGGCAGGATCTTGCTATCGAGGGGATCTTGGGCTGGATCTTGTCGCCGAGATTCGTCCGAGATCTCCCTTCTTCTTCTTCCTCATCTCTCTCTCTCTCTCTCTCTCTCTATATATATATATATATATATATATATATATATATATATATATATATATATAAAGTTATACATAGAGAGGACAACAAGGACAGATTTGACAACTTATTTTTGACAGCAAGGACATTTTGAACATTCAGTCGCTCACTACATACAACCGGCGTACACATGCATCTAGAAGTACAAATACTAATATTGAAGCTTTTAGCACACTCGCAAACTTCAAATCCTTTTTACACTTCAAACAATTGTTGAGCCCTGGAAGCAATTTTTTCTTCTTTAAATTCATCTCAAGCTAATCTATTCCTATCTATTCCATAAATGAAATTTCTATCATGTTAGAATATTACTTCACATGCTCCTTATGAATACTTAGCTACTTCAATATCTCGATTCAGATCAGCTTGGGAACTTGATCAGTTTAGATAATTAAATAATATTCCCAGCAACAAACTATTAATATCCGATTTTCACAAAATCACCTGCTTAAAAACCGGGTAAAAAGCTATTATAATAATATTTACAAATAATTTCCTAATGATAAGCTAACTTCCCACAAACAATACTAGATTTTATGCTTATATTTCCATTTTATATTATGTATTACAAAATTCAATGTGAAACAGAAAATGACTTGAAAATGATACATGGGTGCAGGGGTTGGTGCCAGCCTAACTCTTGAAGAATCAATTCAACACGTTCTAAATTTCCAATGGTTTACTTAATGACCGAAAAAAGAAATCTGTCGTCAAATCAATTATACGTCTTTATTTAGCTTGATTTCTTTCCACCACAAAAAGATGAAATTTTTGAGATTTGGGGAAAAAGAAAAGCAACTAACTAACTAAGTAAGTATTTCGGGAAAATAAATAAATTAAAAGAAGTAATTAATATCCAAATGCAGGAGTTTTAACCCTTAATGCTTACTTGGAAACACACTGGGTGACCCCTCTCGCCAAATTTGAAGAGGTCCACTCGGAAATCTTGTTGGACCTGGCAGTCGGTGACCCCAACATCTCTTTCAACCAAATCAGAAAAATAATTATTACAAGAAAATAAAAAAGATTGTAATAAATTAAGAATACCTATTTTGCTCCATAATTATAACAAAAACTCAGCGTCATAATTTGATTCGCTATAACCTCATACACGTCAGCAAAAACTGATTCCTCCAAATTACCACTTGTTTATACATTTTCATTTATTATTTTACCCTTCTCCATTGTACCTGACGTTGCTCACCTCTCAATCTTTACTCCGGTGCAGAGTAATTCACAAGTTGACCTGCGCAGTCAAGCCACCGTAAAGATTTGAAAGAGAGAGTCTTTGTAATTTTTTGGGATCGACCTTCTTGCAGATCTCGTTTTTGTTCGTGTTCGCGATGAGTTCTGTGAGAACTGACTGAGAAATAGAGCATTTTGTGATCGTAGTCCTCACAAACCTCAAAAATAAGACATTTTTTAAGGACTAAGACCATAATCGCAGTGTACTCTAGTCCTCTTTTTAGGACTACGATCATGACCATGATCACAGTGTTCTATTCCGCTTTTTAGGACTGCGATCATGATCACACTCCTCATAAAAGCTCAAATATTGGACATTTTTTTGCAAATACTGCGATCAGGATTGCAATCCTAATAAAGAGGACCGCAATCATGATCGCAATCATATAAAGACTCAAAAACATGACATTTTTGTGAGAATTACGATCATGATTCCAGTTCCCATAAATAGTACATTTTTTGAGGATTGCAATCATGATCACAATCTTTAGAAAATAGGACTGCAATCATTTTGTGAAAATTACGATCATGGTCATCGTCCTCAGAAAGAAGATGTTTCTATGAGAACTGCAATCATAATTGCAGTCTTCTATATTGGGATAATTTTATGAGGACTGCTATCATAGTCGCAATTCTCAGAAATATGACATTTTCGAATCAGTCCGTTTTTTTGAAGCGATTATTTTGGGATATTTTCGTCTTTCGTCGTTGTTGAGCGGTTCAGTGTTTGACACGTGGACGTACATCTTTACTTTAAAAAAGAAGTGATTGAAGTGAATAAAATTATGAAACTGAGTTTTTTTTTTTAATTTACGATTTGATAAAGAGAGTGTAGTGAAATCTCTTATAAAATCACCTCTAAAAATTTTGAAAAATAAAATAAAATTTAAAAAAAAAATGTGAAAACTGTTTCCAGGGGCCAAAATACTCACCGCCCCGCTATTATCCAGTTCAGCGGAATGAAGGTCAAAATAGTAATTTACTCTTTTTTTTTTTTCCTAGAATACAAAAGCCGGCACCCATTTCATGACCCCACATATGGGTCCCACTCTCCCGGGCCCAGATGGCAATGCTACTTTAAATTCTCGGTGCTTCTGGATATTGTCACACCAGATTTTCGCTGTTATGACCCCCTCGTAGCGTCCGTCGGTCCGTGGTTCTCCATAAATGCGTTTTCTATTTAGAGCGGTCTCCGATTTTTCTCCCTTCTTCCTCTTATCTTTCGCCTTCTCTTCGTTTTCTTCCAATTAATTTCGCAAAAAAAAAAGGATTGGGGCTAGGGTTTGAGATCGCTTACTCGCTTGCTTGTCGTTGGGGTTGCTGTTCGCGGTAATAGAGGGATTCGAAGGGGAAAGGGGATGAGAGTGGATCTCTTGGATCGCGACGACGACAGCCAACAGCAGCAGGAGCAGCGAGTGGCATGGATCCCTCTCATTCGAGCAGCAGCGATCACAGCAACAACTTCGAGTTCGCCTTCAACTCCAGCAATTTCTCGGACCGCGTGCTTCGGATCGAGATCGTGGCGGGGGCGGCCGACAGCAAGTCGGACGGCGAGGGGTGCAGCAGCATCGCCGACTGGGCCCGCCACCGCAAGCGGAGGAGGGAGGACATCAAGAAGGAGAAAGGTATTATTTTGATTATGTTTCCTGTTGGATTTTGGTTGCGATGTGATGCGAGGTTATTGAATTGGTGATTGATTTGGGGTTTTGTTGGAAAAATGTAATAATGCAAGAGATTAGACTCGGCTGATGTTTTATCATTATAGCTTGACAATTAGGGATCAAGCAATGGAATTGGTGATGGGGATCCTTAAAAAGCGGGTCTTCTATGATGATTTAATCTGATTTATTGAATAGTATTTGTCTTGTCAGAGCTTAAGTGATTTACTATTATATATTTTGACATTTAGGACTTGAAATGGAATTAGGTTATAATGATATTGTAAGATTGCTGGAATAGTGGAATGTTCTTACCAATCCTTACAACTAATTGGTTACAGCATTTGATATAGAGGTCTTGGGAAATTGATACCCGACTGATTAAATTATTGGCTGACTTAGTTCAACACCCTAGAGATTGTTTCCTCATCTTCTTTTGGCTGATCAAAGCTATTCAAGACCTGAGCTGTTACTATATCAAGCATTCTCTCGTGGTAGGACTTTGGGTTTTGGAAAGTCTAGATTTGAGAATATCTTAAGGGGCAAATGTGTCTGCTCTTAAGTTAAGGACCACAACTTTGTTTTCATCTGTGTAACAGTCATTTATTGGATATTGTGCAAAGACTGAAGAACTTGCAGTTGAAGATTTCCTGCATTTTTCAACATTGTCATCCTCATCCTTCTCAAGCCCCTTAGAACAGGGATAACTATGAAGGATAAGGGAAGGAAGCCTTACGAAATTATTATCAATTCTTTAAACCAGCTATTAACATAATATCAGCCCTTATTGGTGCCATTTTCTCAGCTCAGGAAACTTGGTGCAAGAAAGCCCACTCCACCATGCCTATACTGTAGTTGAGTGATTTTGAAATGTGCCTAACATCAAATTCAATGTGGAAAAGTATCCCTATCAGGATAACGTTAGATTAATCAATCGAGATGGACTCGTTAATAGGATTGAAACCCAACTTGGCCCAAAAGGAAGACCCTTAGTGAAATCTTGCCCCAAAATTATTTAATACCCTGTTCAATATGTGACTAGTCCTATGTCTATTCCTTTAAACCGAACTTATGAAATTAATGAACCGACGGCTGTTCTCTCTTAAAGTTTCACCTTTAATATTTTATAGTTTTTAAAAACTAAAACTCAATCTATGCATCAATTAGTACAGAATTGAATTTGGAGAGCAGCAGTCTTTTACATCCATGGTATGGGGCATCATGCAAAGTTGGAAACCTTACATTAATCATGATTTAAATACTTCAAAACCTTTACACACCAAAGTTTGTTGAATTTGAAACATTCTATGCTAATAGATCTAAACAAATTGTCTGTTTTAGCTATGCAATTTCTGCTTAAATGATGCACAGGGAAGAAGCTAAGGATCATTTTTCTTCGGTTTTACATGCATTAAATAACGCGGTTAATATTTAACAACTTGAACTTTGAATGTGGGTGGCACTTCATTTTCTTTGTGCCCATCATTGGGTTTGATTGGGGAAAGAATTTGTTTCCAAACTAACCAAGCGCCCCATCCCCCTTGCTGGAGAAAAAAAAACAAATTAAATGAAAATGAAAATGTGTGTTATGTTCCCCCCTCTTATGGTACCTGGTAGTTACTTCATTTAGCGTCAAATTTGCTGACCATCCATTAGGGGAACCTCGGTTGCTATCATTTGCCACCCACTTGCTATCAGCTGCCACCCACTTGTTAGAACCTCGGTTGTTGGCATGCTAGTTTGGGGTGCAAAAAGGGTAGGATGAATTTGTGTGCACATACGAACTTTTGCCTGCATGAATTCTACCATTCAGCACAAATCAGTAAATTTATTTTATCTTCCTATATTGTAAAAGCCACCTAGTGGTTGCTTAAGTGGTTCAAATGTAAAGGAACTTTGTGAGGTGACCACCTCAGTGGTTAAGGTGGCTTCTTAAGCAGATATTGGAGCTAGATGTGCCCTCTTGGTGCCTAGACCTACCTAATGTTTTAAAAAGACTTATCTTCTATGACATTCTGGTGCTAATCTTTTTTTGGCGTCCCAAGTCTTATGGGTGAAATTTCATCTGAGAATATGAAGGATGGCAAACAAACATCCATGCAACTTCAAGTTCCCAATTGGCCAAATTTCAAAGTATTTTAATTTTTAAATTGGAAGGTGATATTACTCACTTCTCAACTGTTTTGTTTCATTTTCTTGACATGGTTTTAGATCTATTTTATACTTCTAATAATTTCTCCTGGTGACATATAAGTGCCTGAGTATATGGTTTTCTACTTTTACTTCAAGCCATTGTTTAGTTAATCTAATCTTGTGTGCAACACATTTTGCTTGTGGATTCTTTTCCCACCATTTTCAAATGCTTGTTTTTGGTTAACTTTGCTTATCCTTGACTTGCCATTCCATTTTTATTGCATCATATCTTTTAATTTCTTATTGTGTGGAGTTTGCTGCTAATAATATTTACTATGCTGCTTTATTTAGCTGCTGAATTCGATGTCTACAATTCGGACAACATAGTGAACTGTAACCAGACGGATACAGAGGATGCCATAGCATATGAAAACCATGATGGTGAAGCGGTTGAAATGATCGAATCTCCAACAGGTTAATATATTGCCCTCACCAAACTTTATTTTGTCTAGATATATAAAATGACTGGAAACTTTGCGTGTATGGAGGCTATTTATGTAATCTTCTAATGTCATACTCTAGCCAATTCTGGAAAACTAAGTTTAAGATTTATCCTTTTAGGTATAATGATAAAGCATACTTCAGCTTTTGTAAACCCTCCTCTAACTCTCTCAAGTTTCTACTATCTAGTTACAGTTTTTTCTTGTGATTTCAATACAATTGAAACTATGATATGTAAGAGTAGAACATTTTGTCCCTTGTAACTTTTTTTGTCTCTATTCTAATCCGAAATCAGTATGACGTGTTGCAGGCCTGTATTTATAATCCACAAGGTTAATTTTATTTTCCTGAAGAATATGCCAAAGCTTTATGTATTATTAATTTTTTTAATGGTATAACAATAAAGTTCAATGCCTACTTATAATCTCCATTTTTGTCCAGCATCAACAAAATGTGCCTTGTATGCCTACCTTTATTTTACATGAACTTTATATACCTATTTTGAATAAAGTTCATCTATGTATCTAGGTATGCATGTACTCTCTCTCTCTCTCTCTCTCTCTCTCTAACAAAGAAAATATGCATACAACTGTCCCCTCTTTGGAGAGTTGATGTGTCTGTACATCTTGTGTCCTTGTTGTAATACCAGTTGTGTTTATGTTGAAAAATTGCAGAATTGGCTAGGGAGGCTGTGTTGAGAACAACATTTGCCTTTCTGAAAAGTAGGCAGAAGTTACATGCAATACATGCTAGTATATAAGTTGATCATTCTTATCACTCGTTTACATTATATTATTGAACATCAAAACTATATGATAAGCTTTAATTTTTTTGGGCTTACCATTGTGAATCATTTGATTATAATAAATTATTGTCATTCTTGCAATTGAGAGGAAATCTGTTTTATTTATTCCTTGTATTTATGTCTTTTGGCATATTGACAAAGATTCAGGCAAATTGGATGTGCAAGTAAACTGGTACAACAAAATGATCAAGACATGCATGCATATGCATGAGTTGAGCATGATTGGTGTCACACCTAGAGAAAAAGGAACCGCGGACTCTGTCACGCTTTTGTTTATGAATATATACCAGAATATAGTTAAAAGGTTTAATATTTTGATGGTATTTGCAAAGGGTTGAATCGTAGATGATGGGGATTGCTTTAGTATCTTTAGTTGTAGTTCTTTTATTTGTTTATTTAGTGTTTTAGTCCCACGTGAGTTATGTTGGGAAAAGTCTGAGTGTGTGGGTCTATATAAGGCCAAGAGTTGTATTTGTGTAGGCAAACTATGATGATTTGAATTAAACCCTTTTTGTTGATGCATGCTGATGACCTTTCAAAATGAATTTCTTGCATATTGATTTGTGGGAGTGGGTGAGAGGTCACTTGGGTGCCGATTCTCGAATTAATCAAATTTATCTTTATTCTTAGCATCAAATTGGTATCAGAGCTACATGTTCTTTTCTTTTCCTCCACAAAAAATCTTCCACTTCCAAAAACCCCTAGTCCACCAACAAAAAATTTCAAAATCCTAGTTCCACAAGCTTAGATCTATATTCACCTCTTTCTTTTCTCTTCTTTACTTTCAAAAAAAGAAAGAAAAGAGAAATAAAAAAGTAAAAAATAAAAAATATCATTGTTCATCATCTCTCTCTGTCTCCTTCCCCAATTCTACTCTGAAACCCTAATTAGATCCTTGTTGACGTTGTCACCGTCTTCAGCTTGTGCCGACCTTGTCTTCGTCGACATCACGTCCTCGTCTTCGCCGCCTTCAACCCACAGCCACCACTGTCTTCATCTTATCACCTTCTTGACGCCACCATCAGCCGGATCTCCACCGCCATCTACTCTTTGCCATCGTTTGATAGAGCGCCAATGCTTATCGATGCCCAGATCTTGAGCATCATCACCGTCATCTTGATCGATTAATTGCCGTCATCTTTATCATCACCACCTTCCACCGACGCGGCTGATCCTTCACTGGCAACCTCATCGACTTCACGCTGCTGATCTTTCCCACTGAGTCTTCGTCGTCGCTGACTGTAGGCATCACAGTAGAGATCTAACAACATCAGATCTTCACGTCGTCGACTTCACGCTGAGATCTCAACGCTGACTCTCCATCGTCCTCCTTTTCTCAGGCCGACATCATTGCCGTCCAGAAGCAACACGTCGCCACCACCGTCACTTCACGCCGTCATCGCCGTCGTCACTCCATGTCGCCATCGCTGCCTTTAGTCTCCCCTTCCCAGGCCACCACCGTCACTTGTCACCGACACCGAGTCCTCGGGGCCCTAGCTGTCAAGCGAAGGAATAAAATGTGAAGCGAGTTGCGGGTTTGAACTTTCAAACCACCGTCTAGTAACCCTATCTAACATAACAGGTTTAATTCAGGTTGGATACATTTCACCCGCATGACTTGATCCCATGGTTCACAGTCGCGGTCTCGGCCGCTAAGCCGGCGGCACTGAGACGGATCGGTCTCAGTGACTCGGATCGGTATCGGGCGATACGCGCAAAACGCTACATAGAAAGCTAAAAAATTCTGAAAAATCACGATAAATCTTAAAAAAATGTAGACATCCACATTCATGTATCACATGTCCAAAATATATCATCTAACACACTAAACATAAAGCGAAAGTATAAATACACGCGTCGTCGGTAGAAGCATATCAAAATACATGCACAATATATAAATTGAACAAACTACATTCATAAATACATGCTAATGTAGTTATTTCCACATTGAATTGCGATGAGGCACAAAATTATCATCATAATGCCGAATCGACCGAGTCAATTCCGATTCTCGGCCTAGTTAGTCTCCTCTGAGTTGAGTCGACCGACTCGTGACTCGGACTCGTCTCGGAGTGGGCCGAGACGGATACGACTCGGCAGACTCGTCTCCGACTCGGCCGAGTCTTTGAACAATGCTTGATCCTGATCCGACCCGCGGAGCGGCTCAAAACCTAGACCAAGTTCGAGGTTAAGCCAGAGTTGTTTTAAAGACTGAGTCAACTCAACCGAGTTGACTCGACTGAGCCAGCTCAGTTTAGAAGCAGCATAACAACCATTTGACACCCGTTTTAGGCTCGTTCGGAGTTTGTTTTGGAAACAGAGTTTGTAGAGTCTCAGAGATATTGATTTTTTTCAGCTTTAGGGTAGCAGATCTGACCTCGACAAGCTCCTATCTGGTGACAATTTCCTACAACAGTTCCATAGCGCTTCAGGCCCCGTTTCCGGCTGACTCGAGCCATATTCGGGTCGTTAAGATCCTTGGGGCTATTTCTGAGCTTATGCACTGAATTTCTTCATGGGCTTTTACTTTTGTGGTAGATATATATACTGATGGTGAAGACAAGAAAGTTGAACGGGATATGTATGTAGATGTTTCGTATTTTCGGAGTTCTTATGATCGTTACATATATGAATACAAGGAAAGCCAAGTTGAGCATTTATTTAGTTATTTCTCTCTGACAATTTGGGAGAAAGACTAGAGACTTATGTACTGTGAGGTGTGTCAAAGATGAGGATCAAAAGGTTTTAGTTCGAGATGAAGAAATCAAAGAAAGATGGAGAGTATTTTAACAAATTGTTCAATGGTAGTTATACTCAAGACTTAGATAACCTTACCATTCAGTGCCAGGATATGAACCATAATTATATGCGCAGAATTAGCGAATCTGAAGTTAAAGAAGCCTTGAAGAGGATGAAGTCAAGGAAAGCTGTTGGCCCGGATGGAATTCCTATTGAGGTATGGAGATGCTTAGGAGAGGTAGCGTGAGATGGCTGACAAACCTCTTTAACAAGATCTGGCTAACTAAAAAGATACCAAATGAGTGAAGGAAGAGTACCTTAATACCTCTCTATAAGAACAAGGGTGATATCTTGATTTGTTCAAACTATCGTGGAATAAAACTCATGTTTCATACCATGAAGCTTTGAGAAATGATAATTGAATACAGGTTAAGGCAGAATGTTACAATATCAGAGAACCAGTTTGGGTTCATACCGGGACGATTGATGACAGAGGCTATTCATTTGCTTCGTCAATTTATAAAGCGATTTTGAGGGAGGAAGAGAAATATGCATATGTTCTTTATTGATTTAGAAAAAGCTTATGATAAGGTGCCAAGAGAGGTATTATGGTGGACATTGATGAAAAAGGGAGTCCCCATCAAATATATTGACATAATCAAGGATATGTACGATGGGAGTAGTGGCAAATGTCAGAACTTTTGGAGGCATAACAAGTGATTTTTCTATCACAATTGGATTGCATCAAGGATCTGCATTGAATCCATTCTTATTTGCCTTAGTAATGGATGAGCTTACTAGATCTATTCAGGATGAGATATTGTGGTGCATGCTATTTGCTGATGATATTATCCTAGTCGATGAGACGAGAGCTGGGGTAAATGCCCAATTGGAGTTATGGAGGTAACTTTAGAATCTCGAGGTTTTAGATAAGTAGGGCCAAAACAAAGTATGTGAAGTATAAATTCAGTAAACAGGGAATCCGAGATTATAGTATTGTGAGACTAGATGGACAAGAAATACCGATGAGCAGTCATTTTAAGTACTTGGGTTCTATTATTCAAAAAGATGGGGAGATCGATGGTGATGTCAACCATGAGATCCAAGCCGGTTGGTTGAAATGGAGGAGTGCAACAGGAGTTTTATGTGATCATAACATTTCATTATGGCTGAAGGGGAAGTTTTATCGGACTGCTATTAGGCCAGCTTTGTTATATGGCACAGAATGTTGGGCTATAAAGAGACATCATGCCTAGAAGATGAGTGTAGCAGAGATGCGCATGCTTCGTTGGATGTGTGGTAAAATGCGAAGAGATAAGGTGAGAAATGAGGATATTTGTACTAAGATATGTGTAGCCTCTATAGAAGAGAAGATGAGAGAAAATCGTTACGATGGTTTGGTCATGTGCGACGTAGACCTACAGATGCGCTAGTCCGACAAGTAGAGCATATCAATTTTGGGCAAGTTAAAAGAGCGCAGGGGAGACTGAAGAAAACATGGATGGAGGTAATACGACAAGATATAGAAGCTAAAGGTCTTAGTGAAGGCATATTGCTCGATAGGAATGAGTGGAGAAAGCTGATTCTTGTGCTCAATGCGGCGTAATTCTCTTTTGGTTCATGTAGCCTACCCAAATACTTGGGACAAATGGCTTAGTTGTTGTAATTGGGGAGAAATGCTGCTACACCCGACTTAGGTTGGATGGAGAAGCTTCTTATTGGTGGAAATGACAACTATAGATTATGTCAATCTTGATTTTTCTTGCAAAGTCTTCTCGTGCTCTGTATGTTCTGCACCTTCATATAGTAATATAACCCAAGATTGAACAAGAGCCCGAACTCGAAAGACAACAAATCATTGATCTGTTTGTTGAGTTTCAGGAGGCCCTATATGACATCTGACAGTTTCTAGCAAGTCAGGCTGCAAAGAATGACAATGTCCAGAGTCTATAGTCCTTGTTGAGCATGACATTCTTGATGAGCCAGAACCAGAAGTTGTTACTGAGTTGGTGCCATTGCAAGAAAAACTCTTCTCTGCCATAAAAATGAAAGAGTCTTGTTGAGATTTCTGTAGATCTCCCAGCGGAGCCTATCATGTCATGGAGCTATTGCCATCTTCTCAAGCTATGAGAGTTCTATTGTCCCTGAGATTGCCTGACTTATGCGACACTTTACAGATCATTTTACAACAGACAGGTTCACATAAGATCAAGCGTCTTATAGTGCAGAATACAATCGGTCTAGTATTCAACGGGGATAATTTGTCTCGGCATGCTTCATGTATTTTGCTCGAGCTATCATCGAATGCAGCTGGTTTGTCACAGAAGTTTCACTTCCACCATCGTGGTTCAGACATGAAGCATTAGTGCTGATTTCTCAACCACCATCTTGGCCTGATTGAGGATTCATGATGTGGTTCAGTTCAACCCGGTGTTACTACTGCATTCACCGGAGATGAATGCTTTTAAGCGGGAGAGAATGATGGAGATTGATTTAGTATCTTTAGTTGTAGTAGTTTTATTTGTTTATTTTTTAGTCCCACATGGGCTATGTTGAGAAAAATCTTACTGTGTGGGCCTATACAAGGTCAAGAGTTGTATTTGAGTAGGTAGGCTATGATGATCCGAATTAAACCCCTTTTCTTGAATCTAGTTGATGTGTTTCAAAATGGATCTCTTGCATGCTGATTTGTGAGAGCGGGTGAGAGATCAGATGGGTGCCGATTCCCGAATTAATCAAAATTTATCTTTATTTTCATTCTTAAATTAGTTCTGCATCTCTTGATGAGAGGATCAAGGGATGAGAAATAGGTGCTGTAGCTACTCATTGGTTGATGAGCCCTGTTGAATTGGTTTGACATGTTTTGTTCCTTTCTCCTTGGTTGTCCATTTTCTGCATTAATTTACTTCTACCTTTAATTCTCCATGTTTCCTTCTACATTAGACATGGCTTTTCTAGTTTTATTTTTGTTTGCCCAAAGAGTGCAACTAAAGATTCTTTGCCTTTTGCCGTTGCTCCATATATTTATCTCACTGTGCATGCAACCTTTCCTGTCAATGTAAACATGTATGTACTACTATATTTTTCCACTACTGTCTTAAATTTGCATCCATTTCTTAGTTGGGACTCCATAATATGATTGTATTTCTCAAGTGTGGTGGCTGTTTCTCTTTGCTTTCCAGGTGATGAGCCTTTACAAAGTGATTCTTCGTGGAGTATGGAGTGCTCTCCAGTTTTGAGAGTACAGTCAATATATATCAGTTCTGCAATATTAGCTGCAAAAAGCCCATTTTTTTACAAGGCAAGAGACAAACTTGTATATGACTTCTTATTTCTTAATTCCTCTCATGAGTATGCTCACAAAAACATTGTTTTATTTGTTTATTGTATAGCTTTTCTCAAATGGGATGCGAGAATCTGACCAGCGGCATGCCACCTTAAGAATCAGTGCTTCAGGTAATTTTGGTGTAAGTACTATGTTGTAATTTACCTTCAGGTCCAAGACTCTGGAATACGCGAGGAGCAACATTCCAACAAAAATGTTGACATGAAATGACTAGCTGCAATTCTGTGCTGGCTGGCTGGATATAGTTTATCTGATGACTGATAATTTCCTGAAAGCTTGATTTTGCATTTAATTTGTCATGTGCTCCTGGCTCCTGATCTCATGTGCATCAAGTAATCAAAAGTGCTTCTTTTAGCAATGTTAGATATAATAGGTAAGTTTGGTTATAGAATCTTATAGTATTTTGAGTCTTATAACCTAGTAATATTACGAGTCGTAGTTGGAGTAGGATTTGCTCTCGTGTGAGGTCTTTAAAAGGAGATGTTTGTTTGTGGTTTTATCTTTTTATGCAATTGTATTTGGAGTAGGATTTGCTCTCGTGTGAGGTCTTTAAAAGGAGATGTTTGTTTGTGGTTTTATCTTTTTATGCAATTGTATTTTTGTATCTTTGAATATCAATAAACATGTAGTACTTCATAGTTCAACGAGCAACAATGTTAAGGAGGCACGTGATACATAGAAAACAAACAACTGCACTGCGATACACCGAATAAAACAATCTCATGGGATAATTTAGTATCAATGTGCAGTCAATATAAATATTTGTCTAGGTAATTATTTTTTTTATTTGAGGTTAAGATTAATTATTGTACTATGGAGAGTTATATTACAATACAAAATCATGAAGAAACTTGAAACAGCACGGTTACTTCTGAGTTGAGCTTGTTGGTTATCTTTCAAAGGTTCATAAATTTTTAGTCAGTAAATCTTTAAATGTCGGAAGAATTAATAAATATAATCTAACTAATAACAGAAAAATAGATGTAAAACAACAAAAAATGCCGAAAAAATTGAGTTACTAGAGATATATTAACAATTTAGCCATAATTTATACTTATTAACTCAAGTATGATAAGCTACTGTATTGATTTGTTAAATCCGGTTGATTGGTTATGAAGTAAATTGTAAACCTTAAGTTACTAAGTAATTTTGACAACCTTTTAGTTGTAATTTATAATTAAATCGGTAACCGGAAACCTTTTAGGTATGCAAGGACAATTTCAATGAACTTGATTCATTCTCTTGCAAATGCTTCAAACGTAGTTGGTTGTAGCAGATGTGGATCTATGGTTAGGATATGATCAGAGAATGTGGAGATGGCACTTTTTACTCCTAAATAATGGTTTTCATAAGACACACTATTCTATTTTCCTGTGACACATCCCTCTATCAATTAGTTGTGGTATACCACATATATGCTGTTCAGTCTTTTCGCATCCTCTTGCAGATCTGACATAGAATCTTCCGCATTAATACGTTCTTCCCTTACCCGCTGGGTTGGTACTCTATACCTGATTCCCATATCTCCTGTTTTTACCCCATTGCTTTTTTATAGTGCCAAGCAAAAGCTTATCATATGATATGCTAAAAGCTTGCCGTATTACTTCTACATCTTGTCCTTATGGACCTTGACAGCCGCTGTTAGTGTCAGGATAGACACTAGTCAAACAAATTTGGTTAGTTCTTCCTAGATTTGAATTTCTATATGCTCTTTTCATAAATTAAATTTATACTTCAACCGCAACCTATGTTGTCATAGCCAAACCCATTTTGGTTGGGGCTTGAAATATGATGGAATTGATGAGGTACAAATAATGAATAAAATCATTAAGATTATGGATATGTAATAACCAAGTCATTTTACTTTAAACTGACCAAATAAACAGCCTCCCATATTTGGTGTCAGCATCAACACTACTCAACAAATTTGGTTACTTGATATCTTTTCTATGCATTCTTCTCAAAAGCAAGTTATACTTTTGAGTTTCGACTTCAGTCCTATTCGCCAAACCCGTTTGTATGGGTTTGAAGGACGAGAAGGACAATGGAATTGATGAGGTATCAGGGGTAGAAATGAAAGAATAAAAGATTGTGAACATGTTAGTAGCCAAGATATTTTAACTGAACAGGTAAAAAGCTAAGGCTCCCATATTTGTCTGGTAACAGAATCTTACAAGCTCCTAAGCCATGTTTCATATTAGGCTCGCTGCCACTACTGTGCCTATAACTGTTTGGTTTGATATAAGTTGGAGCTTCCATGTTACTCCAGTAGCATGTAGCTCCATTGCAAGGAGGGGAGGCCCCAGAGGGTGAACCTGATGTTTAGTTTCATGGTAATAGTGCTGGAAATCTAACTTGTACATATGTTTGAATGAGCTACAGTAGGTGATGACATCTTATTAGATAAATAGAAGATCAACAAACATCAATGATCAGTCACACCATAGCTTACATTAGCATCAGCATAATATTATTCATCTTCACAGAATGATGACAAATTCATCTTCACAAAATGATAACAAAGCCTCAAACAAAAAAAAAGTAAGAAAATAATGAAATATAAATATCTATTATTTCCCAGAGAAATAAATAAGTATTAAATTATTAAGTGTTTATGATTAATCTTAGGAGTTGTTATAGGATTACATCTATGTCAGCGGTGTAAGGTTTAGGAGGATGAGATACTAAGGGCCTGTTTGTTTCGTTGCAAAACGTCGCAAGTCGTAAGTCGTAAAATGAGAATGGAAAAAGTGAACTGTAGCAGAGAAAATATATTGTGTTTTACGGTGTTTGGTTGATAAATGAAGTGTAAATGGAAAAGTATATTGTATTTTACGGTGTTTGGTTGATAAAGTGAAAGTGTAAATGATAAAGTATATTGTGTTTTATGGTGTTTGGTTGGTAATGTAAAAGTGTAAGTGGAAAAGTTGACCACAAAATTAACTGTAGCAGTGATTTAAATATTATAAATACTATTAAATTAATCTACTATTACAAATTAAATTGTATTAATAAATTTGAGATAAAAAATTAATAATCTTAATATTTTATTTATAACAATAATATTAATAAAATATTAATATAAATAGTAAAATATTACTAAAATATTAACTACATAAATAATATAAAATTTTAAGAAAATCTAAAGAACATTAATAAAATTTTAAGAATACTAATAAAATGTAAATATTAAAAAATCTTACAAAATAATAAAATATAGTTATAATATTATAATATTAAAAATACTTTAAAATTATTGTAATATAAATTTTATTATAATATTATTGTAATATTATAGAAATATAAATTAACAAAGTAAAATATAATTATAATTTAATAATAAATTATCATTATAGTATTATTATACTGAATTATTATTACAATATTAACATAATAAATATTAATATAATATTAAAATATATTATGATACTAATAAAGTAATTTTTTATATTAAAAATAAATAATTAAATATATAGTAATTTTATATTAAAGTATAATATTGTTATATTAATAAAATATTAACTCTAAATAAGATAATAAAAATGGAATAAGTATTAATAAAATAATAAAGTATTAAATAAAAATATTAAATAAAAATAGTAAATTAAAATAGTAAAATATTAAATATTAAAACAATATTAAAAACAATAAAAAAATTAAAGATTAAAAATATAAAATAATTAAATAATTAAATAAGAAATTGAACACTATTTAAAATATTAAATATTTAATAATATTAATTATATATTGATTATCAAGTTGAACTGTAAGTGTACTACAAGTGAGAGTTACATGACCACAAAATTAACTGTAGCAACTGCAAGTTGGAAAATATGAGTGTAAAAGTGAGATTTACATGACCACAAATTTAACTGTAGCAACTGTAAGTGGGAAAAGAAGAGTTGCATTTTGCAACTTGTTTTTCAGCGAAACAAACAACGGAAAATGGAAAAGAAGTTTTACGACTTGTGTTTTGCGGCGTTTTGCGGCGAAACAAACATGCCCCAAGTGACTTAGTGGTAGTATTGAATGATTAGGGTTAAGTTGGGAGTATGATTGAGGGGAGATTTTACAGGAAATATGAAGAGGGAATATGAGGTGAAGGATAATGAAAGAAAGATACAACAAGAAGATCAAGAAGCTGTTTCGGATGGATTGGATGCCTGAACAAAAGATCCAGAGGGGTGTAGAATCTCTTCAATTTCTTGAAGGGACTTGGTGGAGGACGGCGTCAGAACCCATTGCTCTTATGGGTCTTTAATAAAAATAAATAAGTGACAGGATGGGTTTTGATTTTGAAATTCAACAGTTTTAGCCCTAAGCACTGGATACTGACATCACTTTAAGACCCCCACTAATAAATATGCAGATACTCTCCAACTACTTGCATGAGGTCATTGCCCGATCTTCAGCCCCATCATTGCCTGCACCAGCCCGGTCTCCACAGGCACATTGTCAGCCAGAGGAAAATTCACTTGTCTCTTCATTTTTTGTGTCAACCATGTGTTCCGACTTTTATTCATGGCCTGCAAAATAAGATACAAGTTTTTTTTGTTTATAAGTATGCTCTTGAGTCTTGACTCTTCAAGGTAAGTGCAGCTCATTTATTTTTTTCCTGCAACCAGAGGAGGCTGCTCTCATGGAACTTTTGAGTTTCATGTACAGTGGGAAACTGACGATCACCTCAGCTCCCCTTGTGCTTGATGTGCTGATGGCTGCCGATAAATTTGAGGTTGCTTCTTGCATGAGGCACTGCAGTCAGTTATTAAGGAGTCTATCCATGACTACGGAATCTGCGCTGCTCTATTTGGAGCTCCCATCCAGTGTCTCAATGGCCTCAGCTGTACAGCCATTGACTGATGCGGCCAGAGAATTCCTTGCCAATAAATACCGGGACATAACTAAGTGAGTTTCACTATCTGAATTAATTAATAATAGTAATGATCCAATAAACTAAACCTTCCTCTACACACCACCACACCACTAACTATCAACATATTTCTTTAACCATCAGGTTCCAAGATGAAGTGATGAATCTTCCTCTCGCTGGCATTGAAGCAATCCTTAGCAGCGACAACCTCCAAGTAGCATCAGAAGATGCAGTCTATGACTTTGTACTCAAGTGGGCCCGGGCTCAATATCCAAAAGTAGAGGAAAGAAGGGAGATATTAGGGTCCCGCCTTGGCCGCCTCATCCGATTCCCATATATGACTTGCAGGAAACTGAGGAAGGTCCTGACGTGCAATGACCTCGACCATGAGATCTCCTCGAAGGTGGTTCTTGAGGCTCTCTTCTTCAAGGCGGAAACACCACATCGACAGAGAGCCCTCGCTTCAGAAGAGCTAGCAGCCTCCCGTCGGTACATAGAGCGGGCCTACAAGTACCGGCCAGTGAAGGTTGTGGAATTTGAGCAGCCCCATCCTCAGTGCATTGTATACCTTGATCTCAAGAGAGAGGAGTGCGCAAACCTGTTCCCTGGAGGCCGCGTTTACTCCCAGGCATTTCACTTGGGTGGTCAGGGTTTCTTCCTCTCAGCCCACTGCAATATGGATCAGCAGAGCTCGTTCCACTGCTTCGGCCTCTTCTTGGGGATGCAAGAGAAGGGTGCGGTTACCTTCACAGTTGACTACGAATTCGCTGCAAGGACTAGGCCAGCAGGAGATTTTGCGAGCAAGTACAAGGGGTACTATAACTTTACAGGGGGGAAGGCAGTTGGATACAGGAATTTGTTTGCAATCCCTTGGGCATCGTTCATGGCGGAAGACAGCCTCTATTTCATCAATGGAAGTCTACAGTTACGAGCCGAGCTTACCATCAAGCCGCAACAACAGCGGCAGCAGCAGCAGCAGCAGCAGCACTAGCGAGCTGCAAAGCTGCAGGGTTTTGGACTGTCTATGGTATTATCTCTGATGTAGCACATGGTCATGTATTTTAATACTCCTACGTTAACAGTCTTGATCAGCAAAACATATGTATTTTGAATTATTGAATGGAAAAGGACAGCATCGGCGGTTCTTGTGTTCTCTCAAGAATATTTTGCTGCAGTTTGACTCCAGGTGATTTTTACGTTCTTAACAAAGACATTAATATCATTACATTGAAATACACTACATTGGTTAAGAAGCGCAATTGCGACATCATCAATCTTTACCTTTGCTGTGTTCTGGGCCTCATCAATCTTAAGATTCTCCGATGAATGGATCCTCCTTTTGCTGGCCTTCGCCTCACCATGGAACCGTATGTCCTGCCCCTTCTTGAGATCATACTCTTGTAGAAAAGCCCTCCATTGATCCCCTTCACGTTGCAGCATCTTGAGTTGCTGGATGGCCCCTCGGTTCTGGTCCAGTCTTCAAATATCATGAGCATGGCGCCATTTAAGCCTGCAGAGAGTCGTGGAAAAAGTTTTCAAGCATCTCTTCTAGGCAGCATGCAGCGATCATCCCTGGTATCCGCGGCCGTGAGGACCTTGGAACAGTTATTCTTGATTTACAAGAAGGAAGAAGAAGAAGACGGAGAAGAAACAATAAAATTTTAAAAGAAACAGGAAACAGAAGCATGCATCTCAATGAACAAGAGATTGGCTGAAGATCATTATTCTAAACTAATAGGACACCCCACTTTGTATAACTCTCACCAAGGAAGGAAAAAAAGTGATTGACAATCAACTCTTAATCAGTTCTTATTTGGAAAAAGAGTTAAGAGCTGATACTTTGGGCTGTCTCAGGGCATGCGAACCATCAGTTTTCGCTTTTACTAAGTATCTTGGTCGCAACTACAGGACCTTCGCATGCAAAGAAAACAAAGAAATGTGTCATGATACAAACCAAGAATGAAATCATGTTAACGGAATTAGAAAATGAAAGAAACAGGAAGAAGGAGAACTCTGGACTACAGCAGAAGTGGGATTTCATGTAGCTCATTTCATCATTTCATGGCGGTTTGAGGAACAACTGACATGCATTAAAAGACAGTGACAATTTTAAAATTTGATGAAAATATATAATTTTTGTTTTTAGACATTTCACGGCGGTTATTAAAATAACCGCTATAATATATTATTTCATGGGTTCTTTCTTTGAAGCACAGCCGTAAAAGCTCAAAAGGCGATGATATTTTTGAAATTTATTGAAAAAATACACAATTTTACCTTTTGATTTTTATGGTGGTTATTAAAATAACTGCCGCAATATGTAGTTTAACGACGGTCTTTGAAGAACCACCATAAAAGCTCAAAAAATGGTGATATTTTTGAAATTTGTTGAAAAAATACACAATTTTATGCTACGATTTTTTACGGCGATTATTAAAATAATAATCGTAAAAAGTAACATTTTATGATGGTTCGTTTTAGAATCGTCGTGGAAGCATTTTGAAATCGATTTGATCAGCCACGTCAGCGATCCGCAACTCAACACTATTGGACTCTTTGTGTTCTGCTTTCAGATCACCTCCCTCTCTCTCTCCCCTCACCCTCATTCATCAAGGGGAGTTCGATCTCTCTCCCCCCATTCATTAAGGCAATCTCTCTCTCTCTCTCTCTCTCTCTCTCTCTCTCTCCCCCCCCCCCCCCCCCCCCCCCCCCCCCTCCCCCTCCCTCCTCATTCATTAAGGCCTCGTTTGATCACCAGGCGAGTTCATTAAGGTGATTTCTCTCTATTTCGCCCTCGCTCGGGGATTTGCAAGAGGGACTTCTCAAAGAAATTTTAATCCAGAGGCTCTGCCCTCGAGCCCCCCGGGAGTAGGGTTCTCCCCCTTCTAATCCTCACGGCGCTCTGACCGCGCAGGTTGATCTACGTAATAACTCTGCGTGAGACGACAAATCATTCAAGGAGAGTTCATCTCTCTCCCCTTGTTCATCAAGGTAGTTCATAAATTATTTGATGATTTTGAATTTTAAGGCTGATTATGATATCTTGATCTGATTTTAAATCTATCTGCAACTAGGAGAAAGAGGGGATCATCAGGCGGGATGGAAGAGGATGACGAGGGGATCATGAGGAGGATGAGGGGATCACCATCGAGAAATGACAAGGAGGTTGAAGAGAGGATCATGTTAAAATTATATTTTTTAAAAAAAAAAGAGGCATTTTCACGGAGGTTTAAAACTGACGTTGTTGCCTCTAGCTTGTAACGTTGCCTAAATAGATGGCGGTTAAGAGCCATTGTTGTTTTTAATGGTGATTTTAAACTGCTGTTAAAGCCCATTTATGTTGTAGTGGCACTCTCCCAATCTCTCTCTCTCTCTCTCTCTCTCTCTCTCTCTCTCTCTCTCTCAATTTAGTTGATGATAGAAAATGAAATGCTTGTTTTCTTGTTGGGTTGCATTAGTTGTGTTTTTGTGAATGGTTTTATAGGAGAAATGTTCGAACGTGGAAACCAAAGCGGTCAAGAAGCTTACCAAATAATTATTTTCGAATTTTATAATTATAATTTATTAATTTCGGACTTTATTATTATTAAAAATAAATATAGCCAATTATTATTATTACTACTGCTACTATTACTACTAGTCGCAGTTGTTTTCTCAGTTTTAGTATTATAATATCTTGATGAGGACTTGGTCACCTCAAATTATTGTTATTCAATTAGTACTCGAGGCTTGATATAATTCTTGTTTATAACTAGATGTAACTCATAAAGAATTTCATTTGAATTAATTTAGATTGATTCATTATTGGAAATTTATTTAAATAAATAAAAGAGTTTTATTTTTTAATACCCCTTTAAAGTATGGATGTAAATAGTTTGGATATTGATTGGTCATCAATAATGTATATTTTTAGTCTCATTTTCATACTTATTTTTTTAAATATTATTATTTAATTCATTTATTATTTAGTAATGTGCAGGCCTCCATAATCTAAGAGAAAGTCCAAAAGAAGCCCAAAAGCCCACAATTATTATGAAAATAAATTAGGAAGATAAAGAAAGTTTCTATTCTATTCTATTTGAATTTTAAATTAATTTAATTTAAAATCTAGATGAAGAGAAGGTAGAACAAGATCAATGCTCATCCCAATTAAAAATAGAGGTGGACTCCTATTCAAATTTTGATTGCTTGCACTACAAGTCCTAGAAGATGAAGTGGATAAAACGAAATCTATTGGAGATAAGGAGGAGAATCCAAATTAAATTCGGATTTGGATGTAACTTGCTTCTCAAGTTACCTAGAGATAGAAGATATTTCTAAATTCGGGGATCAAACGAAAATTCTGAGGATAGATTTCTACATGAACAGATGAGAGAAAGCCACGCGCCAAAGCGCGTGACCAAACACCACAAAAATGCCGCGGCAAGCCCTTTTATGTCGCGAAAACGCGTCAATTCTGGGGCCTCATGCGTTGAGTTTTGGAGGAGGTGTTCTACTGGGACTCTACTTCTCAAATCTCTTATAAATACCATTGAAGAGCAACAGAGCAGAGGCATCTCAAAGATTGAGTATAGGATTATTTATTTAGCCATTTATTTTCAAATTTTTATTATATTATCTAGCTTTTAATTTGAAGAAGAAGATTTTTGAAGAAGAAGAACTTTGTAAATGGCCAGTGACAATCAATAAAAGGTTCATTTTTCTTTCATCTTTCTTGTTCTTTACTTTCATTGTTATTGCTTTAGTTTGTTTATTTTCTTTTCTTCTTTTCTTTTTGATGCAAATTTTCTTTCTCCATTATATATCTTGTTAAAAATTAAAAATATGAATAACTAATTTATCTTGTAGTGTGATAATCTCTCGATCAACTTAAGTTTAGCTTAAAAGATGAACTGATTGAACTCTATGCTTGTTTGAAACCCTCGGATTAAGTTGATGTTCTTGAAAATGAATGATTAGTTAAGTTGAACTATTTTAGGGTTACAATTTTTAATGGTTGCTGTTAGTTCATATTTAGATACTTTAATAGCATCATATTAGATTTAAAAGGCTTTTTTATGCTATGCTTAGAAACTAGGATGAGCTAAAGTTTAATTTTATTTAGCCTACTCCAATTAGGATTTACATTCTTCTTTACTCGTCTTATTTGGCTCTTAATCAAAACCCTAGGGTAGATCTTTATAGATTTAACATGATGTTCTCTCTTCTTAGACTAGTACTTGGTTATGGTAGATGATTAGTGGACTATAACTTCTTTTACTTAATTAAATCTCTTTCTTACAACCAATATCTCTTTTTTCAAGTTATCTGTGCAGAAAAATCGTTCTGAAAAGCTTCTATCACATTCTTCCATGTGGATCGACCCGTCTAGCCTCTGTTACGCGGTTAAATTGAAAAGAGACTAAGAACTTTCTGACCTTAACAATGACTTTACTTTCAATTCATTTTCTTTTCTCAATCAAATTTTGACACCATTGCCAGAGGGAACATTATGATATTCTCTAGAACTAATTCTTTTTTCTGTTTCTATTTGCAGGATCTGATAACAGAAAAACTTTCTGCATTTCAGGACATATAGCTACTCTGTGCCTCTGCCCTGGAAGGCAGAGCAATAGAGCCCTACTAAACAGCCACGGAAATGCGGCAAAACTACTGATTGTTCTTTTGCAGTTCTGCTGCAAATCACAAGTTCTGTTTAATACTCTGATAGTTTTTCTCTGTGATCACCCTGCATACTGTTAACTAACAAAACAGTAACTCATTGCTTGATTAACTTAAAAACAGATTTAGACTCTTGCATCTAGGGCACATATCTATTTAATTTTTTTTAAATTTTGTTGAAAAGTGCTGGCGACAAGGTACGTCCACATTGCATATAGTTTAAGAATCACTTTTTGGTTGATTTACCCCTTTAGTGAATCTTTTCTATTACTTTACACGTGCACTAAATCATTTTGAGGGCAAAACCCATAAACAACATAAGATGGGAACGTGATTACCGTTTCTTGACCCACAAAGCACTTCCGCTGCACTCACAACCCTAACCCTAAATTAGAAATTGACTAGACGTTAGCCTTACATTAACTCAGGCTTATTAAAAGATGACTAAAGGAGGAAATTGTTCAAACTTAACTCTTGTCAAATCGGTGACTAGGTAGGATATTGAGAGGCGAAACCTTGAAGATTAGTGGTTTGGCTTAATTAGGATCGTCTCGACGGATACCTCTTACCAACCTTGCCACCTACTTAGCCGATTAACTTGTGGTTAAGATCGACAATATACCTCCCAAAAACAGTATAAAGTTAGGAGTCATCTAGGTCTAAACTTACCTTAGATTAGGATTTGTGATTTTTGATTTTCTCCTTCTTGATTGCTTGGGTGAACTTGTTTGTTAACTGTGCATGTCAGCTTGGTCGAGAGATCCAGCCACATCTAGGCTGACTAGGAATAGTTCACCACCCAAACCCAAACTCGATCCACACACGGCATAACCACCATCTCTGCAAGATAGGTTCTACCCTATTGGAACCTCACTTCCATCTTGCATCCAACTTCCATCGATTGGTGACAACAACTTTGAGCTCAAGTCTCAATTCATCAACAAACTCCCCAAGTTTCATGGGCTAGAGTCCGAAAATACATAAGAGAATTTGAGAAAGTATACCAAATGATGAAATTACCCAACCTTGTAGACGATGCTATTAGGTTGTGATTCGTCTCATTTTCCCTTAAGGACTTAACCAAAAAATGACTCTACAGCTTGGAGGCTGGATCTATCACATCGTGGGACATTTTTTGTCAAGGTCTTCTTAAAAAAATTCTATCCTACCCATAAGGTCACCCTTATGAGGAAAAATATAACGCAGTGCAAGTAAGTGTTGGCCCAAAGGCCATTAGCCCTATATCTTGATGAATATTTTGATGATAATAAACCATATCTAGTTATATATTTAACAAGTTTTGTTTAAAAGCATTTCAGGTTAAAACAGGTTGATTTGACGGCTCCACAATCAAGACTCACAAGTTTGGAGTTCGCCAAAGATTTGCATTCCCAAGCCAAGCACAATAGAAAGCTTCGGGAACAAGACGATGAAGAAAAGACCAAGTCAAGATCAAGACTATGAAGAATACCAAGACTTGTATTTGTATTTTTCATTTTAGATATTTTTGTCAAAACCTAGATGTTAGAAGTAGAGTTATGGGATTACCACCTACACACACATTTTAATTTGGTTCATGACTTCAAAAAGGATTTTTAATTTCTATTTTCAATTTAGAGTTAACATGTTTAGATTAAGTTTTTGGAAAATAGTTTAAGTTTTTGGAAAAACAAGTTTTATCAAAGATGTTTTTATAAAAATGTTTCAAACTTGTTAGAGTAGTGACATAGGCTCACACTCTAAGTTTTTACAAGATACAAAACTTCAAATCCAAGACCAATTCCAAAAACCCCAATTTCTGGTTTCTGGAAGTTCTGATTTTTCAGAACTGACAGAAACCGATCGACTGCCCGGGTCGACCGACGGACACGCTGTGCATGTGTGTACGTCGGCCGACCGCTCGGGTCGACCGGAGCACTTACAGTGCTCTCTGTTTGTTCCGGTCGACCGGGACGGTCGACCGTAGTCCCCCAACGGTCATAAATATGACCGTTGGCGGTCGACCGGCCCGGTCGACCGGCTGCTGTCAGAACTCCTGACAGACTCTAACAGCTCTATTTTCTGACAGTTTTTCTTTTGGGATTTGATCCCAACGAATCTCTAGAGCTGTTTTTGACCCCTATAAATAGGAGGTCACTTCAACATGATAAGAGATCTATCAAGAACATTTTTACAAGAGATTTTCAAAGATTTACAAGTTTTCAAAAGGCTTTCATTTAGAAAAGATTTTCTCTCCAAAAGCCCTAAATTTCTAGACACCCATTTGAAGTCTTTACCTCTACTTCTCTCTAGCTTTTGCACTACACAATCCCATAATTCCTCATCTACATATTGGTTCTAGGATTGTGCAAGTGAGCGAATTTTTGATCAAGTGTGATCATTTTCTTCTTGAGTGAAGTTGTAGAGGCATCGGCCTCAAGCGAGCTAGTGTGCTCCGGGTGGTGTTGCGGCATCACGAGAGATAGGACAAGTGTGTCCTTGTATTGGTGATCCAGTGGGATCTTCAATAGTGGAAATCCTTCAAGTGTGAAGGCGGGGACGTAGAGCGTGGCTCGAACCTCGGAAACATATCTGCGTGTTTGCGTTTGCTCAAATCTCTCTAAACTCTAAACTCTTTACTTCTTGCACTATTGATTGCTTCATTTATTGCAAGTCTTTTATTTGAGCTAATTGTGATAGTTGAATTTTAAATTCTGCATTTGTGCCATTTACATATAGCCATCACCTATTCACCCCCCCTCTAGGTGATTTCAGTAAGAACCCAACGAACCATTTTGAAAATATTTCAAACGTTTCAAAGACCTTCTTGTCCAATGCTCTCATCATGATGTAGAGAAGAGGCAGCTATGTCAAATTCTCTACGATGGTCTAGATTATCAAAATAAGACTCTTCTTGAAATCATGTATGGAGGAAAGTTTTCGAAAAAAGATGAAAATGAAGGGTGAAAAATATATGAAGATCTAGCCGAGAAAACCCTACATTGGTAACCTACCAACGAAGAGTTTAGGACTGCAAACCTTATCTCTTCAAAAGAGGTCTCCACTTGATAGAGGATTTCATAGCAACTGAGACTAAATTCGCTAATATTATGTGAAGACTAGAAGCCATAGAAACTAAGGGGTCAGTCCCGGTGAGCCAAGTCAACCCAACACTGTCCCTAACGGCGGGCTGCACTTACTGCCAAGCGATGAACCATGTGTTTGAGGAGTGTTCAGTTTTTCAGGCTCAACAGATGTTGACCGATCCCATGAATGCGGCCTTGTTAAGGCCCCATTACAATCTTTACGCTCTAATTTACAATCCTGGCTGGAGGAATCACCCGAATTTCTCATGGAGCCGAAATAAACACTTCTCACCTTCCAACCATCAGTCCAATTTTTTCAATTATTAACAAATATTTCCTAACCAAGTTTCCCAATCCTCCTTCCAAGGTCCCTAATTTGAAAAGAAGTCAGCCGATTTGGAGAAGATTCTTGCATCTTTCATGCAAAATACAGGACAAGTCATATCTAGGTTAGACATCCAAATGAGTCAGTTAGCAGGTTCCCTAAGTGAAACACCTAAAGGAACTTTACCTAGTCAACCGGCAGCAAACCCTAGGAACTCTAATCAAGCTCATTTGGCTCAAGAGGATCAAATGAACCAATGTAATTTGATTCATACATTGCGGTCGGAAAAACAAGTTGATAACCAAGTGTCAACACCATCAAGTTCAGCACAAGCATCCACCTCTCCTAGTCCAACTCCACCTCCACTTGATTCCGACAACACTAAAAAAGACAAGTTAGCTGAAAATGTGCACAAGCCTATAGCACCTTACCCAAATAGGCTTAAAAATAAACAAAATGCACAAATGGATAAGGTACATGGGATTTTAATCAAGTCAAGATTAATGTATCTCTTCTTGATACAATCCAACAAGTCCCAATTATGCCAAATCCTTGATGAGATTTGATTATATATTCAACATTGTGCATGCTTATGTGATATTTGAATTATATTTGTGTATTAATGATATACACATATATTTAAGATATTCTCCATATGATACATGCATTTGTGCTTAATTTGAGATACTTGATATGATTGGGCACCATGTACCAATTCATATATGTAAGAAGAAGTATAGAAAGTTTCAATGTATTGAGCAATTCTAAAATGTATGATAGAGATGTTTGTCTGATTAACAGTGCAACGATGTATACCATTTTTTTGGATAAGAAATATCTCTTGAATCTAAAATTAGTTAAAGTCATTGTCAATACAATTTCAGATAGTGCAAATTTAATTGAAGACTCTGAAAGAGCAAATATAATACTACCTGGAGGAACAAATATTATGTGAAAAATACATTGTATTATTACAGATTCAGAAGAAATCTACTCAGTTTTAAGGATATACACCTTAATAGCCTTCATATTGAAACTATAAATGATGAAGAGATATAATATCTCTGTATTATATCTATTACCTTATGTCTGAAACATGTAATACAAAAGCTCTCAACTTTCTCATATGAATTATATTTTACAAAAATAAGGGCAATAGAATTAAATATCATGATGAACAAGAAGTTCAATGATTTAAAACTATTTATGCATTAACATGACCGACTTGGTTACCCGAGGTCAACAATGATGCATCAAATAATTAAAATTTTATATGATCATTCATTGAAGAACCAGAAGATTCTTTTATATAATGACCGTTTATGTTGGCTTACTCACAATAGGAATTTACATTGGGGTGATATGTTTAAGGCATGCATTACATATTGCCATTTTGATGAGACAATATTCCCGCCGTTAGGGGAGATAAGTGTCGCTTCTTGAAGAACGGTGTTACATTACATGAAACGTATCATCATTGTCTCATCTTGACCAATGTACAAATTATAGTGAACTTAAAGTTCAAAGAATTATTCATTTGCAAAGAAATGTAAATCAGTTACCTGATGCATTTTCTGACAAAAGAAAAATAATAAAATCTAATATACTAACTGGAAATACTGACACTCAGATTGATACCCTTGAAGTATAACTTGATAGTACTTTAAAAACACGCCTGAAGTGTGAACATCATGTTGGTTCAAAAGATAAAAATTTCCGAAAGAAAAGAACGCCAGAAGTACATACTCACAAAGAAGAAAATTTTTCAAAGGTATCATTGAAGAGAGAGAAAATTTGATCAGTTTACAATTAATGAAGAAATAGTCTCTGAAAAGGCACACACACTCGAAAAAGTACATACATCTGAAGAGATCTCTTTAAATTATATGAGTACAAGAGAAAGTTGGGATAGAAAAAAATTATTGTTAATACATTTGCATATGCGATTACTCTAGATTTTATAAATGAAGACTCTGAACCAAAATGTGTAACACTCTAGCAAAGATCAGTGTCCCTGAAAGATACAATCGCAAATGAGTTTAAGACACGCTTGAAGAATGAAAGACCTGTCAGCGCAAAAGAAGCAATTCTCTGGAAGAAAAAGCTAAAAGAATTGAATAAGGAAATTGAAACTTCCGAAGAGTCCACAAAATAAAAGAAGGCAATAGAAATGGGTACTCCAGAATAGTACATACAACAAAAACATGCAATTGATTAATGGATAAAAACAAAAAGTCCCCGAAGAGACACAAGTACCTGAAAATAAAGAGATAAACTAAATTATGTATCAAATATAGATATATGGGATAGAAATAATATTATTATTGATGACATATTTGTCTTAATAGTAGCACTTGAAATCACCTGAAATGATGAGGATCTTGAACCACAAACCATTGAAGAGTGTCTATGTAGACATGATTGACCAAAATGAAAAGAAGTAATACAAGCAGAGTTAAACTCTTTAGTAAAACATAAAGTATTTGAATCTGTAGTCCAACCACCTGAGAATATAAAGCCTATAGGGTACAAGTGAATATTTGTTTTGGAAAACAAATGAAATAATGAAATTGTAAAACATAAAGCTCGACTAGTAGCATAAAGTTTCCTACAGAGACCTGGAATTGATTATGAAGAAACACACTCTCTTGCTATAAATGTTGTTACTCTTCGCTATCTGATCACTTTGGTAGTCTAAGAAAGACTAAGAACACATCTTATAGAGTTACGATATATTTATATGAGTCATCAGATAATGACATATATATGTAGATCCCTGAAGGATTCAAGGTCCTGAAGAATATAGTTCAAGATCCCGTAATTTATACTAAATTAAGTTAAAATAATCCTTGTATGGATTAAAATAATAAGAGAACATGTGATACAATTGCCTTAGTGAATACTTACTAAAAGAGAGATATGTGAATAATCTCATCTCTCCATATATATTCATGAGGAAATCAGAAATTGATTTTCTATAATAGCAGTATATGTTGATGATTTTAACCTCATGGGGACTCGTGAGGATCTCACAAAACGTGCCACTTATTTTGAAAAAGAAGTTTAAAATGAAAGATCTTGGAAAAACAAATTTTGTCTTGACCTAAATATTGAGCATTTTCGAGAAAGAATCTTTCTTCATAAAAAAAAGTACATTGAAAAAAATCTTGAAGAATTTTTATAGATAAAGCTCAATCATTAATATTTGCGATGATCGTACGATCACTTGATGTGAAAAATATCCTTTCTGTCCTCCTGAAGAGGGTGAAGAGCTTCTTGATCCTGAAGTAATATCTTAGTGCAATTGGTGCTCTTACATATCTTGCAAATTGTACACGACAAGACATTTTATTTTCAGTCAACTTATTAGGAAGATATTGCTCTACCCCAACTCGGAGGCATTAGAATGGTGTCAAACACTTATCACCGAAGTTCTTCTGCACACGTAAGCTCTAAAAGAGAGGCAATGTCGATATTCAGTAAATATAGTCAAGTGATAATCTGGTAGATTTCTTCACAAAAGCGCTGCCGACATCGACATTCAAGAAGCCAGTATATAAAATTGGAATGTACCGTCTCAGAGATGTTACATGCTGAAAGTGGAGTTTATCTCACCAGGAGGAACGTGTCATCAGTAGGTTTACACACTGTAGTCTTTTTCTTTCATTTAAGTTTTTATCCTACTGAGTTTTTTTTGCAAGGTTTTAAAGAGGCAGTGTCACACGCTCACCAGGTGCATATGAATACGTACTTTTTTTCTTAGTTCAGATTTTGTCCCACTAGTTTTACTGACGAGATTTTTAACGAGGCATATTCATGGATGGTAGACATCCAAAGAGAGTATTGTAAATGCAAAAGTTAGCGGATAATCACCATACCTCTTCACCTTCTTCCTTATGAATGCATGTTGTGAATGCATGTTGTGAATGGGTGATATATTCGCTTTTTTCCTTATAAATGCATATTGTGAATGCATGAGATAGTGGATGGTCTCTTCATCTTCCTCCTTATAATTTAAACTTCTATATGCCTATAAATAGAGGCTACAAAGAAGAATTAACAACACATAAGTTTGAGAACAATTTCTCTCAAATTTTTTCTCTCATTTCTGTAAAATTTTCTTAGTTTCATAACAAAAATAACAATATATATTAAGCTAATATAATTATGGTCATTACTGTCTCCAACCCATGCAGGAGTAGGACACCATTTCCACCATCCACATAGAGACAACCTTGCTCCACTGCCAGCCGACTCCGTTATTAACTTAAACCAAAATCTAACTCTAACAATAATTTTTTCCCCCCTTTTTTTAGATTTTCGCCTCCCCATTTCAACCACTCTTTTCTAACAATAAACAAAACGCCCGGCCTGGACAATGATACAATCCCTCACATTTCCTCCCTCCTTTTCTTATATATATATTTTTAATTTAAATGTTAATCCAGCCATTGATTCTTGTCCTCTTCTTTTGTTCTTCTTCTTCCTCCTCCTCCTCGCCCTCGCCATTGTCCCCTCCCACGGGACCGTGCGCATTCTTCCCTTTCGCTCGCACTACCCCTGGGCATTTATCAGTTCTTTTCGACTTCTTTCTCTCTTCTTCATGAGAGTTTCTTTTTAATTCGCGTTCAGAAAGGCTTATTTCACGTGAATTTGATGGCGTTGTTGGGGCTACCGTGGTAAAATTCCAATATTTGAATTGGAATTCATGAAGCGGCGGCGATGGTGGCGTGTGCGTCTGTGGTGGTTGTTGCTGTCCTTCCATTTCTTGAGCTCTTCGGGTTCGAGCTTTGGCTTTGATATGAATGATACGGCGAGAGCTGATGAGCGTCTGGACTCTGCAATTCGATACCACGCGCTCAAGGCGCTTGTCCACCAGCGGACTGGCACCGTCTACGACGTGCCCCTGCCGGCAAGCTTGTCGGGCATCAGGGCCACAGCCGTGAGGCTGAGAAGCAGCACCCTGTGGCTCAATGGAGTCAGTATCGGATTGTTTCGGATACCTCCGAGAACGATCGCAGTTCCTCTGGTTCCGAGGCTGATCATTGTGTACGAAGACTTGGGCAATCGGTCTGCTTCTTATTACAAAGTGCAGAACTACTCTCTGGCCACACCGGTCCTTGGTCTGTTGGCTTACAATGCCAGCGGCAAGAATCTGAGCACCAGCAACAAGCTAGATTTCACACTCAGGGGCGATCGGATCGTCGTTTCGTTCCCCAAGGTCGATTTGCCTCGGGGAATGAACTCGACACTGGCGAAATGCATGACGTTTGGGCCGATGGGCTCGCAGCGAATGGACAATGTGGTGGCAATGAAGAAGTGTTGGGCAGAAAATGGAGGCCATCTTTCGATCATTGTCCCGACAGAGGAGGTTGAGGTTTTAGCCTCGTCGCCGTCGCCGTTGCCTGAGCCGGCGAAGGAGAAGAGGAGGAGGTGGGTGGTTTGGGTGATAGCTTCCGGTAGTGCAGTTGTCGGTTTCATTGTCGTGTTTTTGGCTGGCGTGGCGATCGCAGAATTTGTGAAGAAGAAGAGGATGGAGAAGATGGCAAGAAAGCTGAGGAAGGAGAGGTATTGGAGACTGTTTGGGTGACCGGGAGCAAGATGCCCTCAGCTTCAATGCTGAGGACCCAACCAGTGCTTGAAAATGGAAGTGCACCATGAGAGGTATCGGCCTCTCGTTTATTGTAAATTACATAATTAAAACGAGATTGATACTAGTTTTTGGCTAGCTTTTCTGTTATTTTTCCTTGTTGGTAAAGAAAATTAGTGGACAATAATAACAGAGGTTTACTCAATGATTTGTCAGGGTGGGGAGAACTGAAACACACTAACTTGCAGGCTAAATACTTCAATAGTTTACGGAACAAGTTTTACTTCAGTTTAGTTGTGATCAACGAGTACGATTGTAGTTAGGGTAATCATTGTTGTTAAATCTTAAATGCATATCTTCTCATTAGGTATGCATGGTTTTGTTTACTGATGCCTGAATACGTACGTATTAATAGAAGAGAATTATCATAGTTCTTTGGGTCAAATCTTTATTGTCATCTAAGTTATAATTTCGTGAAATACGTGGCGTTCGCGTATAGGGGTTTGTAGTTTTTCTAACAATTTCTTGTCTAGCAGAATGTAGAGATCACGCTTTTGATTTATAGAGGAGGAATTAGTATTATGTTATCAAACAAAATATTCAGGTTTCCTGTCAAACTGAAGCCAAATCAAATTAGCATTGATGCATGACATATGTGCTGCAGTCAATTTTTGTGTTGCAAATTACAAGGTCCAAGAAGATGGGCCTCAGGAAACTAAAGCACTCATGGAGACCAAATCATACTAAATAGACACATTAGATTATGCTGGATATGCTCGAATTTATACTAAATATTTCCCATCGATAGCTTTGTGTCGAACCTATATATATGCAACTTATGCATTTAAATAAAAAGAGAAGAGAAAGAAGATCTCTATAACATGAGACAACAAAATGTTAGGTATATATTGATTGTATTATCGCTGAAGCACATTACAAATGTGATCAAATGATCAACAATGCCTAAAACTCTCCTCATTCGTCTACAAATGATCGGCTGACAACATAAGGTGACAATTAAGTTTTACAGTACAGGTGGAAAGTAATAATGCAATCAAAAGAAATTAAGGAGCAAGATTCCTACACAATGCTAGAATTCTCTCTTATCCCTCATCAGTCTCGTTCATTGCTTTCTACTAATATAAAATTCTTGCAAGCACAATATGCATTTGCTTCATTAACACCATATTGATGAATCCAGATCAAAAAACTAGTCAAATTCGACTTTAGTTTCAGCTGTGCTGCTCGCAAACATGTGTGTATCTCAAAGACATTTACGTAGCAGATATTATACAATAAATAGATGCAAGAAAACCTGATCAGATCATATGTCTACATCTTGGCTTCTAATTACTATGCATTTTCGATCTCTATGAGTCACTTCTGTCATTTTTTGCAAAATTCAAACAAAGCACCTTGACTCTCAGATCATTAGATCTTCAGTCCTTTCAAACTCCTTCTCCATCTTAAAGTTTTACTTGACCATCTAAATTGCTAATGTAAGAAAAGAAAGAGCGAGGAAAATTGTTTCCTTGTTTAAATTCTCCAAGAGGAGGAGACTGCGCACAATATCAGGTCCAGAACAGTATTACAGACAAGAAACAGGTATAGATAAAAATTAAACCTGAATTGGAAGATCCAGCCAGGGCTTCTCTTTGGAATTAGATGCCGGGGCTACGGAGCTTCCAAATTAACTTTTTAGGGTTGAGACATCTTCAACCTCAAGATTTCAAATCGCCAATGTAGAACTCATCGACCATGTCGAAGACCCTCGTTTGCATGTTGTGGCCTGCAGGTTGCAGAAACAAATAGTTAAAAAGAACATGGGAAGAGTAACTAATCACTGTCTACAAGTATAAATATATAAGTATTGCATTCGCATGTAGCGAATAAAGGTACACAAGCTACCAACTTATCTTGTAAATGATTTTACTTTGTATGTAACTCGGTTAAACCAAATCTTCAAAAACCATAGATCTTTTGGGTGAAAATATGTGCAATTAGTATAACTTTTATAATATCTGGTAAAGAATAAAAGCCAAATACCATGAACAGAAAATAAATCTAACACAAACAATAATTTGGTTCATGTTTCACAAGTGAATTTGCTATATTATATTAGAGAAACTAAAACCACTTCCTCCTGTGCCTCCAGAGTTTTGGATAGTTTCAACTGTCCCAGTCAGTTTTTGTTTGAACTTGTTTGGCATTTGAATATAAAATTACCCAAAAAATTAAAACAAGATGCAACTTCTTTTTTGGATATATTATACCCACGCACCCCACCCCAAAAAGACTAATGCCTCTTTCTCCCAGCAGATTGCCCACTGGTTTTATAGCTTGCAGAATCTAATTGCAGTTTAGTTTGGTGCATCAAATGCAGAGTCACAA